>JACBYL010000519.1:0-108317 GCA_015266385.1 Trichoderma oligosporum | reverse complement strand
GGAATGAAGGGGATATAGAAGACAACAACAGTGAAGAAAGCCACTACGAAGAAAATAACGAACCAGACGCCGTCGCCGTCTACCAAATCAACGGAGCTCAACCCCAAACTCCTCCGTCCTACGGCTACCATTCCAATCACGTCAACGAGTTTGAGGATCAAGATGCAGAGGGCGAAATGGACGTCGACCCATAATCCCTCATACAGCCGTTGTCTAATAGTCCCCATCTACAAGGCCACACAGACCTTTATGAGGCTAATGATGATGCTGAGGATGAGACTATGCAAGGTCAGCAGCAAGGCTACGGTGAAGATGATGGCATGGATTTTTCTTGAGTTTGATTCACCCCTTGATTTTCTAGGACCCTAAAGTAGGGAGAGCTTGTACAAACAGGAACATCTATTAAGCACTTTCGAGAGTAGTCTGTATATTATATGTATATTATGTATAGAGATTGCCCAAGGTCTATCTATCAAGTTGACTGGCAAATCTCAATAAAAGGGAATTTGAGGAATAGTACTTGTCTATTTAAAATGTGAACTATACATATTCAGGTAATCACTTTATTATATTGATCAGCATTACACATTTAATGAAAGGCGAGCCAACACATGTCATCTCAAGATAATAGGGCTTTTCAATAATCTCCAAATGCTTGTAAAAACAATCAACAGACACAATATATTAGGACACAACTCCATTCCAACTCACTCTACTTTTATTTCATCTTCACATCCTTCGGATGTTTAAAAACATCAAGAGCATTCTCACATCAGCAAAATCAACCATAGCCAACCAGCCAACCACCCACCCACCCCGTTAAATCCCCTTTCATCAAGTCCATTCATTTGCCCAAAGTTCCATCAAACTTGTCAGCCCAACTCCCGCAGTTCCGCCAACCCACCTTTCAAAAATGCTGCTACCATGATACCCTTCTCCCCCCCCCTTCCCAACTTCCTGAATGCCATAAAAAGAAAACGAGTGAATGAAAAAAGTACAATATGAGAAGAGAGAATGTCCTATGTAAAAGATTGACAAGTAAGAGACAACTTCAAAAAAAAAAAAATCAAGATAAAAAGAGTAGAAAAGAAGACAAGAGAATCAGATCAGAACCAGCGAAAAGCCAAGTTAACAAGGTGAAAGAAAAATCAAAAGACCCCTAGGTTAATCGGAGTGATAAAACCGACACCGGTGCGAACTGGATATTTGAGTCAAACAAGGCCAAGATATACCCTTACACTCCCTTTCGCTATGCACCAGCACCGGGACAAAGGATTCCAGCAAAATGCCACGTCCGACCGATAATCGAGTCCACACAACCTTATTTCCTGCCAAGAACCATGTTTGCCCCCCTTAAGCGCGAAAGAGAACCGTAATTTTTTTTTTCTTCCTCAGCGAAAGCTTGTACCACAGACTCGTTGACCAAGAACAGCCGTAGTGTATGTCACTTTTGTCTTCCAGCCCTCGAAACAATACCACAGCCCCGCCTAAAACATATCCGACACTCCGTCCTGGACCTCCGAAAACAAAACCAATACACACCAGCCCCTTTCCGTTAAAAATAGCAAGCAAGCCAGGTCCAGAAGGTATTTGCCAAGGTCAAATGCTCTATGTTCATCATTCCAAAGTCGTCGCATGGGAACGAAAAAGATATACCGAAAGGTACATGTAACCAGTTGATTTTAAAAGATCACGATCTAAAGACAGCGTCTACCGCAATTTGCTTGGCCATCGTTTCGAGAAGAGTGCCTTAGGCAGGCGACTTGCTCGGCGTAGCACCGGCACCGTTCTGGCGAGCGTCACCGCTAACAGAAAGGCCACCCATACCGCTGCTAAGGAAAGCAAAGGGGTCACTTTCGTTGTTACCAGGGTTGCCGCTGTTGTTGTTATAAAAGTTATTGGCTGGCCCGCCAGAAACAGGACCATTAGTCGCAGACTGGAAGGCCGCTTCTGCGGCTCTACTATCAAATGGGCCGGCAGAATGCGAGCTGGGAGCGGATGGGAAGCCCTGGGTATTCAAAGAGCCGGCATAGCCGCCGGCACCACCGCCCAACCCTGAGGGTAGAAAATGGCTAGGTGGGCCACCAAAATGCTGGTTGTAGCCGCCTCCCGATCCAAAAGAGCCTCCAGAAGCGAACGGTCCCGGGCCTGGTGTACCAGCCATAGAACCTTGGCTCATGCTGTACTGAGATCCGTTGTCCATGGGAGAGGGGTAGCCAGAGTCTGCAACAACTGCAGCACCAGCACGACTGGCACCACAACGAAGACAGCAGACATTCTTGGCAAAGTTGTGGTAACCGCAAACTTCATTTCCACATTTCCAGTCGCCTGCACGGAAAGGAACAACTCCACTGTTCACACGTGGGCCGTGGCTCATAGGGCTATGGTGGATAGCATGGTGAGGAGGGGGCATCATAGGTGGTGGTGCGTAGTAAGGATAGCTACCGGGAACTGCCATATCTCCGGGTCCGTTTCCAGAAGAGGGGAACGAGCATCGGAAGCAAGCTGTGCGACGCTGGAAGTTGGAGAAGCCACATGATGGGCATGTCCAATCACCAGGTCGAGGGCGGTTCTTGCTTGGCGGGAAGGGTGTCAAAATGTCCTGAGCGCGATCCAGCACTCGGCTAGAAGATGGAGAAACCTCGATAGCCTTCTCGTTCAGCGCGCGTCCATTCATACACAAGCTCTCAGCAGCCTACCAGTGGTTAGCACAACCAACTATAAATACAGCTGGAGAGAAACAACAATAAAAAGCAGGAAGGGAAAGGATAGCCCCGTTATGAATTTTTTTTTTTAAAAAAAAATTTAACAAACGAGATAATACTCACTTCTTCATGAGAAGAGAAAACCGCAAAGCCGGTACCGGTGGGTTTGTGCTGCTCGGGAGTTCGAAGAGTCCAGAAAGCGATAGGACGACCACCAAACTGAGTGAACCAGCTCTCCAGCTCGGATTGAGTAGTATCATGAGGCAGACCAGACATGTGCAAAACCTTGCTTCTCTCAGAAAGGAACGCCCGGACGTCTGCTCTGGCATCCATAGGTCTAGTCAAGACATCAGGATGATCCTGAGGCGGCTGAGACTTGCGAATCAAACCGCGAAGAACACGAGCCAAGGTGATGGCTTCTTCCATAGCACGACGAGGTGAGGCGGGAGCTAGAGCCTGCAGATGAAAAGGCAAATTATGCTTAATGGGAGCACTCGACTGCACTGGCTCCACCTCAAGGGCGGCACAGATGTTGGACAACATTGAAGGTCCGAATGGTAGGGATTCTGGGTGATGCTGCTGCCAACGCTGGTATTCAGTTCGTAAGTCGAACGTGCGGGAGTGCTGCAAATAAGGAGGCAGCACAACCGCCTTGTCGCGGGCTTCTCGTGGTAGCTGAACCCGGAGGTCCCAGGCATCTAGAGTAACGAAAACAAAGTCGAGGTTCTTGGATGTCAGATACTCGGTAGCAAACGTGTCGAATCGAGTGATAGCATCCCTAAAAGTACCGGCATTTCGAACATGTTCCCATGTCAGGGTCGTTAGACTCGCTGTAGAAAAAAAAAAGAGATGCAAAGTTAGCCCCAGTTTTCGATGGTTCGCCGCAAGCTCAGAAATTTCCTAACGCCAATGGTGTGCCCGCTTCATGAGCGCAACAGAAAAGGGGGGGAGTCGCGATGATGCATACGAAGAAACAAGGAGGGAAAAGAAGTATATCCGCAACACTAAAAAAAAAAAAAAAATTTACTTACTGCATAGTGGAGTGATGGGAGTATTAACCGGCTTAACAAGGACACTCTCGTGGGTGATCTATTATGATTGTGCCAAGTTAGCGATGCTTCAGCTGGAAAACCATGAGGTGGGCACGGTGATGTGGCCAAGTAGTGGCGCAAAAGGGGGGCCCGGCTGGTTTCTAACCTCGTCGAGAGTATTGGCATCAAGAAGGATCCATCCAAGCTCAATGACTTCGGCAGAATCCTTGGTGACATAGACACCGTGTTCATCACAGGTGGTGGCAACATGGATCACAACGTAGCGATCGATATTGAGCTGAGGCACCTGTTGCGAAGACATGATGACGACGGGTCTGCCGGCTCGAGGCAACGGGACGTTTGCAAAGTGCAGACAACGACGTCGACACTAGGTGCGATGGCCGGAACTACACACAATGGGTTTGTCGTAATACTAGGAGATATAAAAAGGTAGAGCGGCAACCTCGAAGCCCAGCCAGCTCGAATATTTCACGAGGCGAGCGAGAAAAGGGCGAGGAGGAGGTAATGACGAGAGCCCAAGTCGTAAACGAAGCTAAAAAAAAAAAAAAAAAAAAAAAAAGGACGACAGCGATGATGATGATGATGATGATGATGATGATGATGATGCCGCAGAAAGGCTTTGGAGCTCGGTCCGGCAGCCGGAAGGAAAAGAAGAAAAAGTGAGCACACAATGAAGGGTCAATACTTGTAGAGTGAAATAAAAAAATGAAAAAGAAAAAGATTGGCCGCGGCCTGCCAGAAAATGCGCAACACGCCCTTGCAACAGTCGAGCTTGAGGAGATGGAAGAAAGACTTGCAAAAGAGAGAATGGGGGGAGGTTTAGAAAGAAGAACGGCTAAAACCTGCTAGAGGAAGCGGGAAATTTGGTGGTCCAACAGTTTTTGCTTTTTTTTTTTTTTTTCTTTTTTTTTTTCCTTCTTCTTCGTACAGCCGCTCCCCGATGCAGCTGGTTAGCTCAGGTACCTGGCCAGCCTATGGAGTAGCACTTGTACGGGGCTTTCAGGGGATGGACAACGATTTGGCCGGCCAGTGGATGGTGTGGCATGGGCAGTCTCAGCGGGTTTTTTTTAGCGGGCTTTAGCGGACTCGGTGGCCATGCATACCCGGTAGGAGTAGTAATAGTATAGTGGTTTTAGTACCTACATGGCGGCTTCAAATTTGTTCCAGCTGACCCAGCTCAGGACTTTGAACGTAGTAGGTAATATTTCTTTGTGACCTCAACTTGCTAGGCTTGCTTGCTTGAGTTGGCTACGGAGTACGGAGTATTACGGAGTACTCGTAGTACCTGGACAGCTTTACCGGGGCAGCTGATGGCAACGCCACGGGGGGAGCCATCAGGTCCTATCGAACTGAGTCGGGTCTTTGTACATAGAGAGGGTCAGCATCCAGCAAGTCGGAGACCGCTTTATTTCATCAGCAAGAGGTCATTTTTGACTGTTGAGCTTCACAAATTCTAGAACATCATTCCCTTACCGGCCTGCGATATCAGTTTCGACCCTCCTATGCTAGTATTAAGGTAGTAAGTACGGAGTAGTAGTAGCTGTAGTAGTTTGATTGACACGGTTTAGCACACCGTAACTTGCTTTCGGCTATATATAAAAAAAAAAGAGTAGCCTTGCTTCCAGTTCCCCAGATCTGAGTTATACTTGTAGGTATGATTCAAGGGGGTGAATTGGCTCGATAGGCGAATCTCGGGCAATGAGAAAACTGGTAGCATCTCCACAAACTACGAACGAGGGCTACCTACTATTATGTACGTACCTAAGGTAGCATTTGTATAGTTTACGGAGCAGTACGGAGTACCAATTAAGGTAGAGGTATAAGGCAAACCAAGCCAGATTCAATTGACTCAAATCAAATCAACAGCAAGCCTCGTACAAGTACTGCAATGGCCATTCATGTGATTATATGTACTGGTAGGTACGACTACTGGGTAGATAGTATTAAAATGTGAGAATCGACTGTTCGGTATCCTCGAAATGTATTGCCGCTGGCCTTTTCAGTTTACCTGCTTCGTACGTTTTTTTTTTATACACGTATGGCTATGATCGTCTCATCAACGATCAACATGAGCGGGTGACGACTCCCGTCTCCGCAAGAAGAAGCAGCGGCATCTGGGAATAGGAGAGCACTCACCGCCGCTCAAAAGGTTGGCATGTTATCATATTGTAATAAATACTATTAGTATTACGGAGTGTTAGTGCCTCGTATCGTGCACTATCACACTTACCTACCTACGGAATAACAACAAAGCTGCAAGCCTGCCAACATAACTTTAATCTCAAACAACAAAACCAAAGCAATTGGCGTATTATGCATAAAACGCTAGGCGAGCATGCCAGATGACGAGTTCCACATACGAGTACAAGCAACCAAGTCATTGGAGGTCGGTCGAACCAAGACGTTGGTGCTTTGTGTGGCGAGACAGGATTTGGTGTTTTCTAATGCAGATCCTTGGCGGCTCTTTAGCGTTGGCGGCCAAAGATAGACGCGTTGGTTTGGTACATATTTATCCATCCAATATATCATATTAAATGTGCCATGGCTTGTCTACATATATGCAGTCCAAGTACAGCCCTTCACAGACTATTGGACATAAAACTAGAGTTGGTGAGTATTTGTTGGAAGCAAAATGACGAGTCGCTACTCGAGAAAGGTATGTCATTCTCCTCCTCCTTTGTTATAGCTGTCATATTTTGTCTGCCAAACAAGACTATACCAGTATAAGTAGCCGGGTTCTGTTCAAGGTCCGAACTTTAGTTAGAATACGGAGTACTGCTCATAGGTATGGCCCCCTCTACGAGACCTTTTTGAAGCAAGGTTGAGGACAAGTCGTAATCACGTACTCCGTACTCCGTATAGAGTTTCCACATAAAAAAAGGAGAATCACCTTACCGACTTGGCAGAAGAGTCATCTCACGGGCCCAAAGAGTGGAACATGATCCGATTCGAGTCGCGGGTGGAGGGTCAAACTCCCGATATCTCGGTCAACCTTCAGACAGAGTCGGCAAACCTACATACTGAAGCAGCACGATGACGAGTCAACAAAGAAAAAAGAAAAAGAAGAAAAGAAGAAGAAGAAGAAGAAGAAGAAGAAGGAATTCTCTTGTATCGGCCCTCTTCCTGCTGGTAGTATAGTAGACTCTAAGACGCGTCTGGAGACGTCGTCTTGCTGACCAGGGGCAGTAGCCCCTTGGTAGTATTACTATTCTCTCTCGGAATTCACGCCGACCACGGCGCTTTGCGGGTGACGGGTCGCCGGCTCAGTTGTCTGGCTGGTACCATCGGCCCCAGGGATATGTTTCTAGAACGTTGTTAGAAGCGCTGTATAGAAAGACTTGTCTCTTTTTTATCGTCATCTGAACGTATTTGTACTTACCTATCGCCAATCTGCAAGAGGCAGAAAAAGGAAAATTACAGGCGCGCATTAAACATTGAGCTGTCATGCATCGCATAGTAAGTAATAACAATTACAAAACTCAATTGACCAGGAAGCCAGCCATTGGAGCGAGTCCATTAAATAACAATCTTGGCTTCGACGCACGCCGCAGGGTTGCCGCGGATAGCTTACTCCGACTCTCAGCTGAGACACACTCTCTAGCTGTGTTTTGCCTCCCGTCCCTCGTATTCCATTGTTCTAGCACCCAATCATGATAGCTGATTGAAACATCAACAACCAATAGCCCGCAATAACCAATCAACATCAGCTGCAGCTTGACTCAGTTGGGTGGCCGCGAAGCCAGATATTTGAAGCTCGGCGCAGCATCGCCCTCGCTAGAGTTGTATGGTTGACAGCGTGAAGGAGTTTCTCATGCATATTTTCGCATTTGGCATGATGTGACGTGTTATTAGATATCTAAGAAATGCACAAAGCATAGCTCTTAATATTGATCACTTATACTATACATTCTCCTATGGCTCTGGTAGATGTCTGGCGAATTACGTCTTGGGCAGAAGACGAATATTCTCGTCACCAAGGCGAGTAACTGCTTATGGACTATAGCATGATAAATTCCTAGATTGCTAACATTTAGAGAAAGCTTAAACTTTGTGGTTTATTTGAGACGGTTCATGATCCGTTGCTGCCTTGGATAGAGAAAATAGAGTAAAAGGTATCTATCGCCCTAATTAGTGTATGTCCCGTCTCAGTTTGCTGGCGATGAGATTGATGAAGCTAGAGGGATTATCATGATATAGCCAACATGAGTAACGTATCAAATTAAGAGAAAAAACCTTCTTTTGAAAATTAGTTTACCTTCTTTTCACCAACATTCAATTGAGTTTGAGGCTAATCAGCATCTTTCTTAACGCGAGCAGAAAAGCTGGCCACGTGCATCTACGTCATGTATTCCCCCCTCTGCGTCATTGATAGCGCATCTCGGATAGTTACATTTAACTAAGGTTCTAAGTATAGCTAAATGGTCTTGATGTTGTTTGTCGGTTTGCGTGAACTTGATATAATGGCTTGATTGCTCACTCAAGCTTGTTACGCAATTGGTGGAAGTTAAGAAAACTTTAACCAGCCATGGCATACCAAACCAGCTATTTTAAAAAGGTTCCCCTTCTTTCGAACTAATTTCCAAACTATCTTCATCTTGGCACTGAAGTTGTAACAGTCAATCAAACAACGATTTCTCACCACTTTTCTTACTCTTGATAGAGTCGTTACCTCAACAAACCAATAAGAAACTCAGTTCTTACATATTATCTTATCGAGCTCGAACCGCAGTGTCATCGCAACCGCTACCATGGGTGTTGCTAAAGCCGTGATCGTCGTAATCGCCACCATCTTCTGTATGTACTGGATAGATATAGGGAACATGGACAAATGTTTGCTAATTACGTTTCATAGTCCCTCCTCTCGGCGCATGGGCCGTAGCAGGATGCGGAATGGGTAAGGTTTCCATTCTCGAGAGGCATCATCATCAAAGATCATTCATATATGCTAACAAATTCTAGATTTGTTTATCAATATATGCTTGACAATTCTAGGATATTTTCCAGGTCACATACACGCCTTTTATCTCGAATATGTCTATTACGACAGACGGAAGCAAGCCCGCGAGGGATATTATCCGCCACGACGTGCTCCCGGTATTTATTCTGACAAGGTGCAAACCGGCGGGCAAGGTTACGGAACTATGGCACCGCCTGTTGCGCGTGCTGCACCTGTTGCTCCCGGCGCACCGGTCGTGTGAGCAAAGTTAGCCAAACCTACCAGTATGCCTTGCCACCTTATCTCTCTGTACATGACCTTGGAGAAAATTCCAACTCCTGTATAGAGTGGAGTGAGTCATGGTTTCGCTCAAGCCAATTTGTGCGGTCGTGGGCATGATCTGAGCCTCAATTAGACCTGGGTTCTCATGGCGAGCCCTTGCGATGTTCTGGGCAGTTTAGCTTAGGGCTTCTGGATCAAAGAGCGTACAAATATGCTTCTCGAGGGAACATTAATTTTGAGATGCGGAGTGGTAATAGCTATAATAGTAATAATTTAATTTTCTTTCAAGGACCTTGCGGTCTAATAGCTTGAGGAGCTGCGTGAGGGTACGAGTATGATAAGAAGAGTGAAGATGACATCACCATTACCGAGAGTCTCCGCCGAGAAGAATTTCTTTGCCAAATAATACTGGATACAATAACTTTTCTCTTATATGGAAGTACCGTAAGAAAGATGGATACAAAACCAATCGGATGTGAACGCTGGGCTACCATATGACCAGAACTTGAGCGGTTATTTTCTAGCATCAATTGTCGAGTCAATCAAATTATTTACTATCTGCAAGCCCGTGTTTCGGTTGATTAGCGGCCCGGTTCGCAGGCTAATAAGACCAGTGTTTGTCCCGTCTATTTTTGCCCCGCTCCCGTGTCGGCCGTCCCCCAACCTCTGATTTTTTTTTCAAAGCAACAAGGACATTAAGAATGATAAGGATTATGGGGGGTTAGGCCAATGCTTTTGCCAACAATAACTCTTGCCCCCAATCTTCAAAATGCATGATATATTAGGTACTCCAGTCATGCATTCGCATGATGCAGCCGGCTGTTCTATTAATGTCAATGGGCTCTGATTCCTGCCAGAGTTCTCCGTATATGGCAAGTACGTAGGTACCTCCGTACTAGTGAACGTACTTGTACTAGCGGCTGAGGATCATTTCTCGGTGAGCTGATTGGCCTAAAAGTGGCGAAACAGATTTTTGTGCCAAGTGCATCGCTTGTCAACGCTTGACCGCATTTGTACACATTCTGTCCATGAACACGTCGAGAAACCCCGCCGACGATGATTATGGCCAATGGACGATGCCCACGGCAGCAAAGCAGTAGCAGGGATGGCGCATAGCCGGTCGACAGCATCAAGATCCTCTTTTCCTTTCTCCTCTCTCTCTCTCTCTCACTCTCTCTCTCTCTACAGACTCTACAGTAGACAGGGGCTTTCTATCTACTAGGTATTTCGTAGTAGTACCTAGTATCAACCTTATACTCGGCTAGTACTAGTAGGACCGCCCGCAGGACTCCGGCAAAGGGCTCGATGCTTCCAAAAAAGCCTAGACACGAATTATCTGCCCTTTAAGCGGTGGCCACGACAGTCCTGCAGCTTCAACTCACATTTCACTGCGCCGTCGCGCTTACGAATACTTTGTACGCACCACCAGCTCTGCACCGACTTCGCATGAGCTTGTGCATCAAATTGTGCATCAAACTTGCTCCGCTCACGCCTGTTCGTGCCCTGCTCGCCACTTTTTTTCCCTCTCCGTCTCGTGTTTGCTTGGCTCCGCGGGCCACTCAAAGGGCGTGATTTTTATTTTATTTTATTTTATTTTATTTTTATTTGCCATCTCCTCTTGTCTGGTCTTCCCCGCGCGCAACTCATCTCTTTGTTGTTTGTGGTCTGTCTCGACTCGTCTCGTTTCTCCTCATCTCTCTCAGTTTCCATCTGCTTTGGCTCGTCTTATTGCCCCATCCCCTGCTTATCTACCTTACCTTAGGTAGGTAGTAGTTCTATACTGCTACTTTTGTACTTTGTACTACGACTACACCCATCATTCTCAAAAGTCTCAGTCCGATCTCGTTCTAGTTGCGTGTTTCTGAATCTGAAATCCAAGCGCTTCCAACAACGACTACTGCTGGTGCTGCTGCTGCTGTCACCACCATCACTTACTACTAGGTACTACTACTACTACTTACTATACAAGTATTATATACATCTACTTGCGTGAAAAAGAAAAAGAAAAGAAGAAAACAAAAGGAAGAAAACAAAAGAAAAAAAGGAAAAGAAAACGGAGACTCCGCCAACCAGTTACAATCACCAAGTACCCAAGCCGCTCTCCGCCACCGCCGCCTCCTCATCTTTCTCTTCCTGCTACTGTCGTGCCACTCAACTCACTAGCGAGGGACACCCTAATACGGCCCTACCACGTATCCATCCTCTTTTCCCCCATTCTATCCTATCCTATCCTATCCTATCCCATCCTCGCCTCCGAAGCCAGACCAAACCAGGCCAGGGACCTTGTCCAGACAACACAACTGTCTGTCTGTCCCTGCGGGCTTTGACTTGAAGTGTTCAGAGCTGCACAACTTGCATGTGTTGCCGTCCAGTTGGCGCGCCTGAATGTCTTGCTGAGACCCCGGACCGATCGTCGCCGATACCCAATACATCTCCCAACCTACATACTATTTATTGTATTTAACCACCTATACGCATCACTCAGTTCTACTATGTCTTTACCCACCTCTGGTTCTCAACTGCCGCCTCATCAACCTCAACCTCAACCTCCACCTCCACCTCAATCTCAATCTCAATCGCCGTCGGCCGCGTCTCCTTTCCCCCGTTCATCCACCGAGAGTCGTGGCAGCTCCCTTCCCTTCTCCCTCAGACCCAATCCGTCTCCGACCAGTCTTGTCTCGTCTACTGCTGAGGGTAAGCCGATCCCTGTCGATGATTCGACTGTAGAATATCGCACCACTGCCCTTCGAGAGCTCAATCACAATTTTCCGAGTCGTCATCGGTACGCAAAGTCGACCGGTGCCCAAAGCAGCACTTACTCAGAGCCTGTCATCGTTCGAAGCTACTATCCCCCATTGCCATCAAGTAGGCCGTCTAGTTCATCTCGCGGTCCCGTCATTCACGGCGGGTCTATCTCTGGCTCTGGTTCCGTTTCCCACGTTGGTCGATTTGCTGAAGCAGTCACCGGTGGTCTACCCCTCCCCTCTAGGCTCGTTTCCGGAGAACACGGTATGCTAAGCACCATGGTGCTGTCCTTTGGAAAGAAGCCCGTCAACGGCCGTGCCGAAGATGAGGCTCGATTACCTCCCATAGATGCATTTAGCTTCAAGAGCTTCATGGCCAATATCGAAGCACAGGGTGGCGGCGTTGCTGGTGATATCAATGCCGATCTAGACCGGATTGCCGAGATTTGTGCAAGATCCAGATACTCATTGAGCAATCAATATGAAGTCCATTATACCCCTCATGGATCCGGAGCCTCTTTCTTGACACCTTCGGCCCAAACAAATGACTCTCAAGGCCCAACCCTTCAGGTAGTCTCCGCGGATGATGAACAGAGTGAGAGTGTAGGGACTTCAACCCGTAAGAGGAGACGCATGGCTCGCAGGAATAGCAGAGCCATGGGAACGCTAGAAACCATCATGTCATCTAGTCGATCTTCAGATGAAGAACAACCTGGTAAGAACAAGACGGCTGCCGAAATTGCCGAGGAAATTCGTGGCAGGGCCGCGCAGAAGGGATCAGGACATTCCTCTCACAGCAGTTCTTCGAGCGAGACTCTTGAGCGTCGGAACTCTCATCAGGATGAGCCAAACTCTTCAGGCGCTCCAAAGAAATCAGCATCCTCTCTAGCTCTTATTGACGGTGCGAGACATACCGGTGTGTCTCTGGACAGTCCACGAACATCAGCCACTGGCCTTGTCAGCGAGCCGGCGTTGCCGCAAGAATCAACAAGCCAGCTTGAAATACGCACAGCTCCTGGTGAGCTCCATGAAGAGCGCGCTCTCACCATTAAAGAGGCACACATTGCCCCAAAACAACTAGGTCTCTCTGTTGCAAAGGGAGCTATTACGCCCATCGGGGCGGACACTGCGGGCAGTGGTATTCTCTCCATGATTCATGGCTGGATGCCCTGGAGGCCATCTACCCCATCTACCCACCACCATCCTAAGGGTCTTGCCGAAGGAAGCCTTCGTGAACTTTTAAAGACTGTTGACCCTAAGGGAAAGAACCAAGAGATATTACAATAGCCAAAAAAAACATTGATAATTGGCAAAGGAGTTTTTATTTTATATTTTTATGAATGCACGGGTCAAAGGCATGCATGGCACTGGTTTGCCCACTTTATAGAAACGACTGAACGAATTGTTGTGCGAAAGTTTCATTGGGGAAGAAAGAAGGGAGGGAACAGAACGAGACATATCCTTTCTTGGGCTGATAAGTCAACTTGATTGGGTTTCGGGCGACATGCATCATATACGGAGAGGAAAGCACACTTATGATACCAATTTTGATGGGAAATAAATATTGTTGACGATATCATTGATGCAGCGCAGAGGTGGCTTTCAATTTTTCAATTTTTTTTTTTTTTTGCTATGAAATCTTATGTATGTATTATGAATGGGGTTTTATGAGCTTAACATAGAGTATAGCTGAAAAAAAAAAGACTGAAAATTAAATTGCCCTTTACTAGCAAACGAACACACAATCGCGGCTCTTTAATCGTAGTGGTTTTTGACATTAACTTCTTATATGAAGATTTTCTCTTTCTACATGTTCCTGAAGCGTAACAAGTACACACAAAAGTCATCCATCCTTGCCATGCAATGCTCATCTCCCAGAAGAAAAAAAAAACCGACTTTCCCACGTCCGCGCAACGCCGGATATACCCTTTTTTTTATTTAACAGTAATTGCCTTGGGGTGGAAAAAAAAAACTCATGCCACATGTACCGGCATCATACCACATTGACAACGCCGCCTCGTCCCCAGCTTCTGAAAGGCATAAAAAAAAAAGAGAGAGGAAAAAGAAAAGGCAGGATGGATCGTATGTCAAAAACAAAGAGAAAAAAAAAATTCACAAAGAATTAGATCAGTGAATCGCAAATCATTCATTCGTTGCTGCTGTAGTGCCACTTCGATTTTCCAACGTAGGGTTCTGATCGACGTGGATTCTCTTGGCACTCCTCTCGCGATCGTAAGACTCTGTGACACGTTTTTTGTCCTTCTCCCTAGGCCCATCTTTGGCCGATTTTCGAGCCTCCCGATCTCGTCGCTCGTTTTCTTTTCGCAGGGCTTTGGACTCAAATTCATGCCAATCCCCACCAATGTTTGCCAACCTGTAGTCAAGGGTTAATATATCGGTGCAACAGACTTATTATGGTCAGTATCTAGAATATGTACTCACTCGACTGCTTGCGAGGGCAAAGGTTCCTCTGTAGTGAAGTATGCGTGCTGCAAGATCATGGCCGCTGTGGGCCGCTTGGCTGGGTCATAGCAAAACATAGATTTTATCAGGTCAAAAGCAGCGGGAGAGACTCTGTCTCTATACTTTTCCGCCAAGACATTCTTGCGCTTTGCAGTTGGCCGAAGCAGCTCGAACCAGGCCATGTCAGTGATACCAGGCCATTCTTGGCGGGTTGGCGTCCCAAGTATGTTGTATATCTTGTCGAGCTGGCTGAGCTCTGTTCCATCTCCCGCAAAAATGGCAAGCCTGGTGAATATCTCAACCATGACGCATGCGGCACTCCATACATCGACCGCAGCGGTATATTTGGTTTCTCCTAACAGAAGCTCTGGTGATCGATACCAGATTGTAATGACCCGGTTCGTGTAATCTAGCTGGTGTCGTTTTGCATAAAACCGAGCCAGTCCGAAGTCTGCCAATTTCAAGATGCCCTCACTGCTGACTAGAATATTGGCAGCCTTGATGTCTCGGTGAAGCACACCTCTCTCGTGGAGATAGTTAAGCCCTTCAAAAAGTTGCTTGGCCAAATGTTTCTTCTGGGCCGGATCTAGGCTGAAGGAAGGGTGATTGAGTAAGCCAGTCAAATCATGGGAAAGGTATTCGAAGACCATAAAGCAGTCATTCTTCTCTACCATGACCTCTTGAAGGTTGACAATATTCTTGTGCCTCAGTGACTGCAGTAGCTTAATTTCTCGCACAGCTGTCACTGGAAAGCCATCTCTTTCACCCTCCATACGAATTCGTTTCAAAGCCACGAGTCCCTTTGTGTAGACGTTCAGCCCTTTGAATACCTTTCCATATGTCCCTGAACCGACCACAGACTCATTTCCGGGTTTTCTAAAGAAGACCGATTCAGAGTCAATTAAATCATCGGGAAGAGTCGGTCGAGGTTTTGGTCGTTTCAAGAGCTTCATTACTTTCCGCTTTCTCGGTGCCATTTTTGGTCCCTCAGGGGGGTTCCTAAACTCTCGCCGAGAGCGCGCTGATGATGGTTCGGTGGGTGCACTAGGAGGAGGTTCTCGATCACGGTTGACATGTTGATTTTGGACATGCTCCCTCCTAGCCTGTTCTCTCCTAGCCGGTTCTCTTTTTGCGGGCTCTCTTCTTGCAGGCTCTCTCCTTGCAGGCTCTCTTGCAGGCTCTCTCCTTGCAGGCTCTCTCCTTGCAGGCTCTCTTGCAGGTTCTCTTGCAGGTTCTCTTGCAGGTTCTCTTGTAGGCTCTCTTCCTGCAAGCTCTCTCCTTGAAGGAGCAGCATTGAACTTCTGGGAGATCTCAGGTTTCGGAGCCGCAGGCGTTGGCTTGGACGAAGGTTTAAATGCAAAGCTAAACTTTCCAGCACCTGTACCTAGTTTGGGAGGAGTTTGTGCTGGGGCTTCAGTATTGTCCTTGGGTTTATGCGCATGGCTGGCGGGTGCCAACGGTACATCATCAGAGCGATCCAAAGCGGCGATTTCATCAACATCAATATCCTCGTTACCTTCTCCAATAGTCGTATCCACATGTGAAACGCTCGGTTTCTCCCCTTCATCCTCGTCTGAAGGGAAGCCGTTGCTTCTAGGAGGGGGCGGTGGAGGTGGTGGTGGTGGTGCCTGGGCTGCAGGGTTCCTAGAGGTGCTTTTGAAGCCAGAGCCACGATGGCCACCTCGATTTGCAAAAGCCCCACCACGAAAACCACCTCCCCGATGACCTCCTCGATAATTTCCCTGAGGACCAGAGGGCGCGGAATATGGTGGAGAATGTGACGAACTCACATGGTAATGATTCTGCGAACCATTCTGAGGAGGAGGACCACTGGGACCGTGGTTGCCGCCGCCACTATGAGAATACTGTGGGGGGTATTGTCTGCATCCATTAGTAATCCGTAATGAAGCGATGATACATCTTTTAACTAAACATACTGTTGAGGTGAATATTGGTGCCCACCCCACCCAGAACGGCCTGCGCCGTATGAAGATGGAGATGGAGAGTTGTGAAATGAACCGGAGTTCTGAGGAGACTGCGAAAACCCTCGGGGGTCGTTGCTGTGATGAGATTGATGCGAATAGGCAGGGTTATATCCTCCTCGATAACTACTCCGAGACGTCATATCGTCGTCAATATCCGACCGCGAAGTGTGATGCGGATCGAGAGAGTCCTTTCCTCGCTTTCGATCCCGACGGCCTTGTTGGGGAGATCGAGGTCTTGGGTCTCGACTGGCTGATCGATAACCGGCAATGACTCCTGACTGGTCGTTGGTGGTGGACGTGCGAACTGTCAGGGCAGGTTCACCCACACGTGACTGTGAGTCTCTACGGGTTGAAAATGTATGTTGATGGCCAGATAGTGGGGACCGATTTCGTGACAGGCTTCGGGGTACTTCGGACTTGTGATGCCGTGAGTCGCGTCGGGAGTATCTTTTCTCAACTTCAGATCTTGTGGGAGAAAAGGACGGAGATCTTCGCTTCGAATGGTGGCGAGTATCGTTGGCTCGGGTTGGAGATTTGTGTGAGGAGCGATGGCGACGCGGTGAAGAGCCCCGACGATCGGTGGAATAGTGTCTGCGTCTTTTCGATTCCGCCACGTTGGAGCCCTGGTCTGAGCCGCGCGGTGGTGGACTGTATGCTTTCTTATAACGCTTCCTACGTGATGAGCTCAAGGACAAGCTACGACTCCGACTCCTGTGTCGCTTAGAAGAAGACGGAGAATCGAATCCCCCACGGTCACGATCACGATCACGACTGCGGCTGCGGCTGCGGCTGCCCCAAGTCGCCCTAGCCTTAGTCTCGGAGGAACGCGCTTTGTTCTCACGATATCGGGGGATCAAATCCTCGGACTCGACAGGTGGGCGCGAAGATGCAGGCCCCTCTCGCCGTGTGTAATCCCTACTGCGGTCTCGTGAGCGATGCCGGTCATGCGCTTTAGCTGAATCTCGAGGACGATGATGCTGTCGAGAGTCGTTATCCGTGCTGTGACGGGCCCCGTGGGGAGGAGATCCTGGTTGATCCGAGGATGTTACTCCTCTGCCAGATCGAGGCCGTTCTCTGTAATCATAACTTCCTCCGTCGTCTCTCATGGCAGCATGTCGAGGGCGACGCGGAGGCGATGTGGTTTGCCCCATCGGGAACTGCACCTCGTTTGAGTTTTTAGCGTCCGTAGTGGTTGGCAAATCGCCGCACCTTAGCCGAAGAAACAAGGGTCGAAGCATGTCCTGTCCCACAGCCCTGGGTGGGATTCAGCGTTGCGATGAGAATGCAAAAGTAATGATGGAAAAAAGAGGAAGAGGAAGAAGAGGAAAGGGCGAGGAAAGGATTGGAGGCCTGGTGCAGATAAAGCACCCTAGAGCTGACCGCCGTGATGAATTTTTTTGGCAGATGTTGGATGCCCAGAGCCTCATTCAGGCACACCGTGCTGTTGGCAGAGTGTGTCCTTCCCCAAAGCAGTTTCGCAAAGCCGCCGCCACCCAGCATAAGTTCAACTCCGTCAGTCTCCTGGACATGCACTTGCAAGCTGTCAACATAGCGGCAGTTTTTTTTTTTTTTTTTTTTCGGCAGTTTTTTTTTTTTTTTTTTCTCATACGCCCCCCTTCATTTCAAATCCCAAGACATGCAGAACGACAGCCCACTATTGCCAATCACCTCAGCGAGCCGAGGCATGCTCGAGCCGATCAAAACAACTCCATGGGTAGTCATGAATCGGCAGTGAAGGCTATATACGTATCCTCGCGGATTATTTACGAAACTTACCGTTGGCATCCATCACCATTCTAACATGTCTGCGGCGCAACATCGCCAGCTACCCATACCCATCGTTTTGTGATGCATAGCTCAAACGAATCAGCTGATCATCAAATATCATCTGTAGCAATGAACGCATGGTTTGCGTTGCTAGCGCGTTGCCATGATGTAGCTCTCTTTCTCTTTCCTTCTTTTCCTCTCTTTTTTTTTTTTTTTTTTTTTTTTTTTTTTTTTTTTTGCTTTTGCTTTGACAGAGCACCAACAGCGACTTAAGATGAGACCTTATGGTTGGTCAGCATCATCGCCGACACTTTAGTGTCTCGACGGCCTCTGTGTCAAATAAACACTGCTTGATTGTCATGAAGAAGGCTGATCGAGAGCGCAGAGGATAACAATTAGGCCTCCGGTAATCCGTAGACATTGCTTTTTCCACAAAACTATGCGCCTTGAATATGTAGCAGAACTGCGGGAAAAATAGAAGACATAGCATCTGCTCAAAAAAAGCCTGTGATATTTGCGCCTCCAGCAACTTTTTTAATCCATCAAAGCCGAGGTCGATATCATCCACAACGAAAAAAGACACGTATAGAGATTGTAGCCTTTTGGAGGAGTTGCAATATGGGGCACAGTGAGGTGATTTACAGATGCCTGGTTCCGACGTTGATAATGGAAACTGGTGTGGTATTTGGCGCCAACCCGCTCACAGAGTCATAGTAAAATTTCGTATGTCTCTCTTAGCATAGCCCACAGAATCCATTCTTTGGTATTCAGCGTGTCGGCTCGCATAGTAAAACGAGGTTCTTAGGGATAAGACTTCAAATCGCTCGTCGAGGTGATCAGAGGCTCCTCCTATCCACCTTACGCCGTCCCAGGTAGAAATAATCGAGCCGGTATTGAAGAGGCATCTTTGCTCTCATTTTCCAAATGATTCCGACAACCACAAACGTCGCATCTCGTTGAGCGTCGATGTGGATTTATGGCGTGGTGTTGCTGCTTTGCATTGTCTTGCGCAGACTCTCTACCTCTTCCGTGCGAACCCACAAAGTCAAAGGCGGCCCAGTCACGTGATCTGTCTCGTGAATATCTCCGAAGTTTTTCTAGGAAGCTCCCACTATCTCTTTGGCTTACCGCTCTAAGAGGAATGCGGAGTTGGGCATCTACTCCAAAGCTATACATGTCAACCACTCCAAGACAATCAGAAGAAACCAAATGCCCATGGTCAGATTGAGCGATGCAATGCAATGCATCTAAGGGAGTACGGGAACATCCAAGTATCCATTGATAGTATCCTACTAGGTATCTTCAAATCTATTGTTGCCACAACGCGGCCCACTAGGTATCTTCCGAGGTACTCGAATCCAAAAAAAAATTTACACTTGACTCTGCTGAGCCGCGGCCCTGCAAATTCCAGGAGGTGGTACACCGTAGTATACATATGTATAAGATAAGATAGTCAGTACCATGTAAAGCAACCGGGATTCGGAGTCACGGACACTTTGTGTGTGTCTTGTGCAACCTTTGTTAATAGAAATCTTTTTTTTCTCTTCTCCCTTCAAATTCGGAGACAGTATACTAGAGGTTTTCGAGTGTGTTCAGTTTGCCAAAATAACGCTTCACTTTCATTGAACTGCTACTGCTAGGCCCTATCGTGATCAATTTCAAGCCACACTTCCTCTCGGCTGCAAACTAAGCAATTCAAATACCCTTAATCGCCATGGAATGGTTAGGGAGAGCAAGGATTGAGTTCACTCATGCCTCATCGCCGAGAACAATCAAGGAAAAGAATGGTCATGAAACGGATCTTCTCAAAATTTGCGAGTCAATTACGCCACCATGCCAACTGAATCCGCTGCTATTTAATGGACATGTGCAAACGATGTGGACGGCAATGAAACCACACGGACCCCCGGTTTATTACAAACGCAAAATCTTTCAGGCTGAGCATGAGCTTTATGAAGGTTCCTTCGCTGTTGACTTTGTTGTGGAGCCTCATGATGATCGAGATGAAGGCCTGCCACCCCGAACCATCCATTATTCAGATGAGGATTTCGCCGATATTGGTTCAGACGATAACAAGCCTATGCTAGTAGTATTGCATGGGCTTTCAGGAGGTTCTCACGAAGTTTACTTGAGACACACCATTGCCCCTCTGCCGGAACAAGGCTGGGAGATTTGTATTGTGAATTCTCGGGGTTGCGCAGGCAGTAAGATCACCAGTGGTATTCTTTACAACGCACGTGCGACATGGGACATTCGGCAGGCAAGCAACTAAACCTCCTATTCAGTTAACAAAGTAGATGGTTTCTAACACGTGAAATAACAGATAGTTAAGTGGCTTAGGAAGACATTTCCCAACCGACCACTATTTGGTATTGGCTTCTCACTTGGCGCCAACATTTTGACCAATGTATGTGTTAATACGCTAAGCTCTTCTTTTACTTGAGAGTTTTCTTCTTCTTCTTCTTCTTCTGCTTTTATATATATATTTGCTTGGTATTGGCAATGTTCTAATTAACTTTTTCATCAGTACTGTGGTGAGGAGGGCTCGGATTGCCTTTTGAAAGCTGCCATTGCCTGCTCAAACCCCTTCAATCTAGAAGTTGCCAGCAAGACGATGAAAAATACTCTCATCGGCAGAGAAGTCTACCTTCGCGTAATGGGCAGTAAGTTTCTTTAGAGCCTCTCGCATATATGAGCCAGATACTAAGACATCATAGCTGCCATGAAAGCCCTGATTGACAGGCATAAGATAGAGCTCAAACAGCACACAAACTTGGATCTCACCGCCATTGCAAACACGACGTATTTGAACGAGTTTGACAGGGAAATCCAGTAAGCTTACTTCAACAAGTGAGGTCGTTGATATGGATATTGATCCTATTTGTTTAGATGTCCCACATGGGGATACCCCACCGAGTACGCTTACTATCGTGATGCTTCCTCGTCAGATGCTATCCTCTCAATCAAGATACCTTTTCTGGCCATTTCAGCCACCGATGACCCGGTATGAGTTTGACCAATCTAAGAATACAAAACCTTACACGGCCTTTAAAAAAACAAATATACTAACAAGTTATGGTAGATTGCAGTCAAAGAGGCCATTCCATACGAGGAGTTCCGCCAGAATCCCAACACAGTTCTGCTTACCACATCTTTGGGCGGTCACCTTTGCTGGTTTGAAACTGGAGGAAGCCGTTGGCACCCTCGGCCGGTATGTATTCTACTATGAGACATAATGAAAAAGTAATATGCGTAGACCGAAAATATTCACTGACACGAACGAATAGGTATGCAACTTCCTCAACCATATGGCGTTTAAAGTTGATCTCGACAACCTAGCACCGAAGGACTATCCCAGTAGAATCAAATCATTTGCGGGCTCTGATTATGATCCCATGAGGCGTAAGATGAATATTGTACGGACTTAAGAAGGGGGTTTTTTTTTCTTCTTTCCTTCTTTCCTTCTTTTTCTTTTTTTGGACATACGTGACCATGAGATAGATTTAAAAGAGATGGATTGTTTACACACATATATAGAAGGGGCTAGGATAACATATTATACTAATAGACATGACAAACGCTTTCAAAGACCTTTTTAAACAGTCAATCTCCTTGAAAAAGAGTGATCATCCTCTCGGTGTCTCTGCTCTAAACACCATTGATTAGATTTTGAATACATCATATATGTTAAGCAATGTTCTCCATAGTATCGCTATCCATGGTATGCCCCCAACTCCATGCGCCAAAATAAAAGATGCAAGATACATATCAATAGCTGATTCTTTTCTTTCTTTATATCCACCTCACGCAAATGAAACCTTCTTCCTGTTCGACTTAGACGCCCTTGTGCCAGCTTGCGATATGCTCTTCAGATTTTCCTCTCCACCTGCGCTCTTTCTCTTTCTCTTCTTCCTCAGAGATTCCTTAGTGTCCTCCAGATATGCCTTCTTTTCAGCTGCCTTCTTTTCAGCCTCTACTTTCCTAGCTTCACGAATCTCTTCCATCTGTCGGGCTTTGATCATTTTCGATTCGATGTGGCCTTCTTTTTCTGCTTGCACGAGGGACAGAATTGTAGTCATGCTCTCCTAATTGAAAAAGCATTATTAGCACTCTTTTCTTCTTCTTTTTTTCTTGCTTTTTTTCTTCTTTCCAAAGGCCCCCCAATTTCCATCGTCGTCTCCAACGTACCTTGTCGTCCACGAACACCTTGCCCTTCTTCTTGCCTTTTGGCTTCTCAACACCAATGGGCGTGATCATGTTCAATGTTGGAATTCCTAGCTCTTCTTCTGTGTACTTCTTCTTCTTTGGCCTCGCCATCAGTAAAGCCCGGTTCTTCTCCTTCACTTGTTGCGACACCACTGGGCCCTTTGGTTTTTTGGACTTGGAGACACCATCGGTGGTAGATCGCTTTGCGCCGCCTTTTCCAGGTGCACCGGTGCTGCTCTTTGGGCCCGCATGTTTGTTTTTTACCGTCCGCGTTCTGTTGGGAGCCATTGTGAAAGCTCTCGTCGCGAATGATGCTGCTAATCTTTCACCTGTCTATTAATTCAGATAGCACTTGAAGTTATGCAGACGGGAAAGCTCTACTGTCGCTCAGCAGAAAATTTTGGGCTTATCGAGTTTTACGGAGGGGCGATAAGGAAAGTACAAGCAGGTACAGCACGTAGCCAGCGAATTAAGGTACTACTGGCCGGGCGGGTTAGTGGGGGCCTTTGCCTGACAAGACCCCCTGCGTCTACAGAATTCAAAGCCGCATTGGATAAAAAAGATAGGCGTTATATCCAACACATACTCATTGCCTGATATCAATAGAGCTATACAACCTGAGTTGCCATTATCGCCAATTTCCAACTGCAGGTCTTCGTTTTCCATTCAATCATCGAAAACTTTAGTTTGTACCACTTTTGTATGGGCTCAATTCCGATATCCTGGCAACTGAGCTTGATGCTTAGGTTTCTACAGCCACAATGTAAATCGAAATCGATGGGGATGTAACACGTATAACAGTCCCTGACGGTATATATTTGCGAAATATGTTATTACAAGTGTCATATTAGGGCAGTTTCTTGGTAATGTATTCAGTCATTATGCTAGGTTCCCCGTTGTTCGTAGTATATAGAGTACATAGAATCTAACTACATTCAAACACCCTTGGGTAGCATCAGAAAACACACTTCGTAGAGCGAGAAACAGCATTTCGCCAAAGTTTATAGGCAAGAAATCGATATATGGGTTATCAATAGTATACCCCATCCTTTTCTTTAATTTCACCCTTCTTTTTGACCTTTTATTATTCCTCCTTTTTGGTCATTGCTAGCTTCCCTGTAGTAGTAGTAGTAGTAGTAGTAGTAGTAGTACGGTTGTGCGGCATCAGTAGCTAACGAATAACGGTCGCGTGCCTTGAGGAATGAGATAAAGTAGTACGGAGCATTACCCGTATGGCATTTCAAAAGCAGCCAGCTGAATTGCCCAATCGGCATTGAAGAAATCAGTACCATTCGCTCTACCAATGACGTTGCCGTAGAAATCAACAATCCTTCTGGTACCAGGTATGGAGGCTGAGACATTATTATCTACCTATATAGTAAGACCTTTACTACTACTCCGTACATATGTGAGATAAACCTCATTTCCAACTCATGACAGTTCGAATTATGCACTCTAGAGAACCAAATTCAATGCAAAGATATTAAAAGTTTTCATGATTATAAAACAAAAGGTCCAATGGTTCTCATAAGGTCTCACTATATCCGATGGATAGTCATCGGGTTAATCTGCGATCATGTCTTGATTATTCTGCACGGGCTGCCCACCCAAGCAGAGCAGTGTGACGCGAGCCAAGTCTACAGAGTTTCTTGTGCAACACCGCCTATTATGATTTTTGGGGGAGATTAGACCTGGTATACAAAAACATAAAGTATATCAAGTACCAAAGGCCATCTGATGAAGATTTAAGCTACACAGGGTCTAGAAGTAGGTACATGTGGTTGGATGATATCTGTTCCAGCCCTCTCTCTCTCTCAATATTTAGAGCATACTCGTAGGAGCTACATCTGATTAAGACGTGTAAAACCCAGCTTCACCTAGACAAGAAAGAACAGGGGAATAAAAGATCCAAACAGGGCTAATGCCGCCTACAGTATCAATCTAAAGGTACTCTACGGAGTATAGTAGCACTACCGTAAATAATAAAATTCTTACGGGCACTTTGCTGTATTAACGTGCTGTCGGTTCCGGCTCCAAGGGCCTAAAAGTGGATTCGCGTAGACTTCCAGAATGCTCCCCTTCCCCCCCCAAAAATTCCCTTCAGAGCCTCTTCTGCTGCCCCAAAAAGACCCAAAGAGCGAGGGAGGGCTTCTATCTAGCCGCTAACCGCAACCCGTAACTGGTACGGCTGGCAATGTACCTGCTAGTACTCGTAAATTTCACCAAACGTCGATGTCACGCAGAATTCTTTCACCTCAAGAACCCCAAGATCCACAACATCACTACATAATTCTCCCCCCAAAACTTCAACAACTTTTCTTCAAAACATCGCGCAATATCCCCCAATATATTCTTTTCTTGCATCAGTATTCTCAGCATATCACTATTCTCATAAACTCGCGACCGCCTCCTCGAAACCCCTCCATCGCCTCAACCTCCGACAACTTTTTTAGCCTCCTTCTCTCTTCTCTCTCGCAGCGCAAGTCACAAAATTCAAATCTTGGTCAAAGTTTCGATAGCTCGTTCCTAAGCGCATCAAGAAACACAACATCGCCTTTTACCACGCCCTCTCCAGCGACGCATTCCGACTTCCGTCTGACCCTCGAATATCTCCCTTCTCCTCCCCCGAGCGAGGCATCCCCCCCTCCCTCCCCCGCATCAACAGGCATTAACATAGACGAAAACACCAAGAAGGCTTAATGGAGAATCTATGGACTCGTCGAACCAAGTATGCTCACTTGTTTGTCGCCTGAACTGCGCAACACGTCGTAACTGACCTGCCGGTGTCTAGCTCATCAAAGCTTTCCCTCACTACATCTTCCAATGGGGCCAACGGCTTGGGAGGTGATCCCGCTCCCCGTAGTGCCACCGTGAAGTCGTCGCATGGCAAATCGAACCCTTTCAACACCACCCCAGGGAGTGGGCTGGTATCTCCAACGGGGGGAGCATCTAGCGCCTTTGGCCTGGGCTCGGGGGCTTTTGCATCTTTTGGCCCTGCTAAAACACCAAAGTCTGGCGGGAACCCTTTTGAGACTGCAATGGGTACAGCCGTTGCTAAACAAAATGCCTCTAAAGATGCGGTGAAGCCCGTAGCTAAGCCGCCTAACATGGCGCCTATCTCTGAGTCTAAGGCCCCGGAGCTACCGGCGGGGGTAACACAAATACACATGCTGAAAGATGCATGGTCGTTTTGGTACAGGCCCCCGATCTCGAAGGCGCACGGTTTTATCGAATATGAGAATACCCTGCACGGCATCGCCACAGTGCAGTCAGTGGAGGAATTCTGGCAAATTTACTCCCATCTCAAACGGCCGTCAAACCTGCCCGTCGTATCCGATTATCACCTTTTCAAAAAGGATATTCGACCAATATGGGAAGACGATGTAAACCGAAAAGGTGGCAAGTGGGTTGTTCGCGTAAAGAAAGGTGTAGCAGATCGGTACTGGGAGGATCTGCTACTTTCTCTAATTGGCGATCAATTCGGCGATGCCGGAGAGGATGTTTGTGGTGCTGTCCTTAGCGTGCGTAATGGCGAGGATATCTTGAGTATTTGGACCCGAACTGACGGTGGCCGTGTGCTCAAGATTCGGTATGTTGTACCAATCAATCCATGGCTCTCTTCACAATACATACATACCCCTATACGATGGAGTTAAGCTAACTTGTTCATCACCTTTTGAAGCGAGACTATGAAACAGGTCCTTAACTTTCCGGCGAATACCCGACTCGAGTTCAAGTCGCATGATTCTAGCATCCAGCAACGAACTGCGATTGATGAACAACGTCGGGAGAAGGCCAATCAACATCACAGTGACAAACGTCACACAACCCATTCATCTAAGCAGAGCTACGAATAAAACTGTCATCAAGGCCCGCACAGCCTCCCCCTTGTTTATCTTATTAGGCCGCCAGCTGTGCTCTGCGTTTCGTTTCTTCTTCTTGTCGGCTATAAAATTTCCCTGTTATGTGTACACTACCGGGCAGAGCGCTTGGGTATGTTGCAGACCCGTACTGTTGTTATGTCATTTGGTTTTTTTTTTTTTTTTTTTTTTTTTTTTTTTTTTTTTTTTTTTTTTTAACTTTATTCTTCTTTTCTCTTTCTCTAGTTTCTGTACGACATCTCTCTCTCTCTTTTTTTTTTTTTTTTTGGTGCGTCAGATTTCGTGTGATTTATGTCGCGGACGGAAAACCTTGGGTTGTACACTGGGGGGGGACAAACTGATTTGCTCTACCTGGAAAAATGGTGGGCGGAAGGCGGGTTCTTTTTCATGTGGATAATGTACTATAGTTATGATTTTGCACGGCAAGCCTGGCGGCGCTCTGTGCCTAATGAGAAACAGAAGAAAAAAAGACAAGAAGGGATTAAATAAATAAAGATTCTCTTTTGCGGGCTCAGGAGCCTGCAAGTGTTAAAATGCTAGTTTGTTAACTGCTGGACTCCTGCCGTGATGTTTTCCACCTATAACGCCGATTTCACAAGATATTACTCCATATTATATATCCATATTATATATGTTACAACATTCTAGCGTTCTAACGTTCACGCTTTTCCTTTTCCTTTTCCTGCTGGCTTGGTAGATTCTCTCCTCCGCTCCCAGATCTGCATATACGTCTCTCCAAGATATAGCAGTTCGCTCTGTACTTTATCAACGAACAAGTCCTGACAAACGACCCATTCGCCCGTAGCCTTATCCTTGATTTGAACTTTCCAAGTCTTCTTTTCCTCACCGCTGTCCGCAACATCCTCTCTCTTCCGAACTGCCTCGTGGACGACGTTGGCGACAAGATCGTACCATATAGGCTCGCCCACGGGCCATTCATTCGGATTGGGTTCCACGTATGGCGAGATGTCGAGATTCCTCGCATCAAAAGTGACAATAGTAGGATTACGCTCGGAGACGAATTTGTTCTGAGAGAAGCGCTTGACATGGAGTAGTAGAAACGGTGGAAGCGGATGTAGCAAGCGGTAGCGCTTCCGCTGTGCGTGATGTTCCTGTGCACGCTTGCCGTCGTATTTACTTAGAATAGTACTTAGAGGTACCTGTGGGATGATGTTCTTTTCCAGTTCATCCTGGAACAGCGGTGCGGATGGCAAATCGAGAGTCAGCAAGAGGAAGCGCACGATGTCGACCTTGACTTCAGCTGCTTCCTCAAAACGTAGACGATCTCCTACATCTGCACGGGCGGTGATGGCCTGGGATTCGACCTTGAGCTTGCCTTGGAATGTACGCTGAATCATGGAGCTGCCTGGTTTCGTCTTGCTACCGCCAAGGCCCAGATGGAGGTTGTTAAGGAACCAGGAGAGGAAATCAACGGGATCGGACTGATTCGTGAGCGTGAAGCGTTTGTTGGAGAGGAGGGCGATTTCTTGGAGGAGCTCGTGTGGCGAGACGTGGGATTTGAAGGCCCGCGGATTCCATATCTTTCGGAATAGAATACTACACCTCTTGACAAGCTCTGATTTCTTTGAAAAATCTTCTAGCAGCAGGTAATTTCGCAAGGGAGAAACGTGCGACAACGCTTGTACTATCACGTTGAGGTAGTCGTTCTCCTTGATGTTGTTCATGCCCACGAATCCTGGTGTGTACTTCTTGCCGTCAAGAGTCCAGCTTACGTGGTTGACGCGACGATCCAGCTGTATGACTTCATTCTTGGTATATCGCGGGTCTGATACGTATTTTATGTCTTCAAGCGATTTGCTCTTAACTTCGTAGCCGTCAGGCAGGACGTAGACCTTTTGCGTCTCAAGATTGATGAACACGTGATGGTCCTCGTCAAGAGAGTGGAAGTAAGCATGTGACTTTACGCCACGACCTTGATAGTATCTCCCACAGATGAGGCATGCGTAAACATTAATGTTGGAGAGAGATATGGAGCATAGCTTCTCGAAGTCGAAGTCGAGAACGTTACGGTCGATAGTGTCGAGGTACAGATCATCATATCCGTCGGCAGGGCCTGATTGACGGATAGCAGCTACGATAGGCGACTCATCCACCTCATCGTCTTCACTGTTCACATCCTCTGCACGGCCGTTTCTTTGATCTTCGCTTTGTTGGAGACTTTGCGCATCCTCGTCCTCGTAGTTATTCGCGAGGGGCGAGTCAAAGTCGCCCCCTATCCGGGATCGCTTGGATGCGGGAGATGCAACGTCCTCATCGAGAGCTTCTGAAGCTTGGCGCTTAGACATTGCTGTGGGTGTTGTTGTTGGGGAGAGAGAGCATTGAAAAGGCGAAGAGCTTGTGTAGATTGTGACAAAAGGCTGAAATGAAATATATAAGTGGGGCTTGTGGCGTAAGTAAGAGTGAGTACTGACTGTATCTCTAGGGACTGCAAACGATACAAAATCTCTTTCTAGAATAGCAATTAATTTCTACTGAATATAGAAAAGAATACTAAACATGTATAGAGATAAATAGCCTCTCTTAATGTTATTGATATTAAGTATATTGTCGATATTGTTGATATTATATAGCTTCTTTCCTATATATCATAGCAAGTAGCTGCTTGTAAATTTAGTAGGTATAATGTCTTGTCCATTGCTTGCTATGTACCTGCTTGGAAAGCTACCAGTCCCAAACGACTTGGAGAATTCAACAACATCCAATACGAATCACTGAATAAAATACCTACTCTAGCTAAGCAATTTGAAAGCAAATTATCGTATCATTTATTAGGCTTTTCTTGCCTACTGTAATGACTTCGTTCCACACAAAGTTCTTGTGAATGTCATGAGTTTAGTCTGTATCATTTCATTTCCGACTTGTTCTCAAAGTTCCATTTGGACGTTAATTAGTATGTTGATATCCTGTTGTCTGGAAGTAAGCATTACTGAGCAACCTCACTCTTCAATCTTATACCATCGTAATCATCACGTAGAAAGAAATATATTACAGTCTTTTATTTATTCCTTTCGCTATATATAACCAATTTTTGGAACCTGTTTCCCCTGATATCCTCACCTACTAAGGTCATGCTCCTAAGTCGGTGGAGGAGGCTCTAATGTAATAAAGAAAAATCTCCTATGCAAACCCCTAGCCAATCATGATAGTGTCTACGTGTGCGCCTTCGCTCAACTCCTTTATGGATACATCGTCATGTAACGTGGGAGCGAGGCTGTCCATTTCCTGTAGGGTATACTCTACCAAATAGCTTTCATCCACTAATTCCTCCATGCGTTTGTAGTGTCTTTCAGTATACACCCTCAGACCATGGAGAACGTCTTTCAAACTTTTCTCCCCTCTTGAACCCTTGACTGGCAAGTTTGAGAATTTTGAAGCCGGGTAGCTCTTAATCAACGTCCGTAATATACGTTGCGCTACAGGGGCTGTACGAGCGTTTGTGTTCCAGTCTCGCAGCCTTAATAGCAACAGGTAAATCTGATCGTCGGAAAGCGTTGCAAGTACTTCGTCAACCGCTTTGATACCACATAGGCTACCTTGTTCTGGCTTGCTTGTAGTCACAACAGATGTGAAAAGGCTGAGCAGACGTCCTGGATGGTTCAGCTGGAGAGCCAGAGTGATTGCCTCCCTATATGATCCAGCATGCATGTGGTTCTCAAGCTCTTGTTCTTGCTTGATAAGCTCAAGTGCTGCTTGGGATGCTGCTGCTTGAGTTTGGGATGTTGTATCTTTCCAAAACGTAATTGTGGAATCACCGCTCCCTGAGACCACTGCATTCGTCTTCGGATGCACAGCCAATGCCCACACACGGTCTTCGTGGTTGTCCAAAGTGCATTCAGATTCCCCAGAATTTGCATTCCATATTCTGACAAGTCCGTCACCGCCTGCACTTGCGAACTGAACTAGCCCTTTCGATTGCTCCGTGCGAGAAGCCATGCTGAGCCAAGCTACTTTCAACACGCTGTTTGAATGACCTTCAAACGTACGAATGCAGCTATAGTCTGCAAGATTCCAGAGCTTGATACTCTTATCACCGCTACCTGTTAGGATAACGCCTTTGCCTGTGATAGGACCATCCTCCCCTTGCAAGGCTGGCATTTGAGCAGGAGAGAACTGAACACTCCATACTCCTCGTTTGTGGCCACGAAGAATACCTTGAACTTCTCCCTCTTCTACTGACCATACCTTGACTGTCTTATCCTGAGAAGCAGATGCAAAAAGGTGGCCTCCATGATGCACACAAATGGCATTAATGTCTTTGTCATGAGCTTTCCTCGTAAAGATAGATCGCGGGTTCGCTTTTTGGCCCAGTTGCTGCGGGCTTCGAGGAATTTCCCACTTCTTGACTGTTTGATCTTGTGATCCTGTCAGTAAGAAAGGGGGAGGATGATTGAGGGGGTCGATTTGTGCCGGTGAGCCTTCGGCAGGGATAGTGCGTGGTAAAGCTACAGCGCCAAGCGATTCTGCATGGCCCGAAAACGAGGCCCAGCAAACATGGGAATTATTGGCGGGATCGATTCTCCATAGCTTTGCAGTATTGTCTTTGGCTCCGGTGACAACCCAGTGCCCAGACCAATCGACATCTAGAGCAATAACAATATCTTCATGTCCTCGTAGCAAAGCCACATCTTGGCCAAAGTAGGGAGTCTCCGATTTGGTCCATGCCAGCTCTTGCGCGCCCTTTTTGGATTCCGCCACGGATACCAAGCGCACATCTTCCGAATTTGTGGCCAAAGCAAGTAACGAGTGGTCAGGTAAGAGGTAGGCTAAATCGATGATCTCGTCATGCGTGCCAGATATTCGACGAAAAGGCTCAGGTAAGAGGAGCGTTGACGATGAAGATTTTGACGACGGCTCGTATAGGGATAGCGTATGATCAACCTGAACAAGGAGAATAAAGGGCAGCTCTGGTCGGTAAATACCAGCAACGATTCCCTCTTCTTCACTCTTAGAAGATTGCTTCGGGGTCAGCTCTATTCCCTTATCGGTATCCCAAATGCGAAGACATCCATTTGCTCCAGCAGAGAACGTAAGGTTTCCATCGTCCAAGAAGCCTGCGGCTTCTACGAGCTCGAGACATGGAACAACTTTTCGAATCTTCCACGATTTCGTATCCCACCAAATAAGAGTCTTGTCCCTGCTAGCAGTGACAATGGCATGTTGTGTTGGCGAGTAATCGATCGCTTGTACGTCAGATACGTGGGAATCCAAGTTGGCAATACAACTTCTCTTGTTCAGATCCCAGATTCGCACCTTTCCATCTTGGCTACCCGAAGCAAGTCGGAAATGTGTCGTAGTCGCCCCAGCCTCTTCCTCCGAATCGTCTGCCGTCTTGACTTGATTTCTCGTTTCCTTTAAAGTACGGCTTGACGCAGCTCGCGCCGCAACTTCGAAGAAGCGCAGTGCAGACACCAATACCGAGGGTCCGCGGAAAGTGTGTGTGACATAACCGCCGGCAATGTCCCAGACCTTAATCACTCCATCAGTGCCACCTGTCGCTAGGAGAGTGCCCGTACGATCAACAGCAAGAACAATGACCGGAGTTGCGTGAGGCTTCAACGTGCGCACTAATGATGCTTCAATTGATTCATCTTCTGCAGACCATTTGAGCATGAAGATTCTCATAGACAATGACCGAGAACAGACGATGAGGTGAGAGCCGGATGGTGTCACTATATAATGTTAGTCTCCGCCTTCACCCAACTACCTAGGGGGATCTACGAACAAGTCAATGTTGATATGATCTCTCCATCCTTTGTTAAATTAGCTTTTGATTATGATATGTACTTTTAATGCCATCACTTACGCCCTCAATCTGTGCTAAATGCTTCCCATTGGTGGGGTTCGTGAGAATAGCATCCTCACCCAGTGTAGTTGCTAAAACTTGCGCTTTGTTGTCAATTGCAGTTGAACCTCCAGTATATATTGGCCGTATGACGCGTTCAACGTCAAACGTCGTCTTCAAGGGCTGTTTTGTCGCCATGGGTGAGTTAATCAGTCTGTCAAGTAAAGATATCTGGAAGGGCATGAATGAGCCTTTCTATGAATTATTTTTCGAAAGCTCGATAAGATAAGGCACAAGACTACCTAATGGGGCTAGAGGCAGCACCACAACCAAATAAGGTACTATGGAGTTGTTGTACACGTGACACTCATTTCGCTCAATGTATTGTTCAGTATAACGTCTAAGGAGACAACATTGGAGGTAGATAACGCGTGACGTTGGAAAGAAACCATCGTCTAACCACGTCTACAACGAAACGCTTCAATCTGTAACCTTTATACTTGCTGAATATGCGTGAGTGAACTGAAGATGCTGAGAAGCTATTCCGCTTCTAAAGTCATTTCGTTATGGGGATGCAAGGCCCGCTCATGGCCCAGGCTCTGGTAGGAGATAATAATAATTGATTTAATCCAATGTTATCACTTCTAACACTATTAGGGCCGTTCGCCATATGATGATGTAGTTCAGGGTGAAGGCGAAGATGACACGCGGATGCCTAGTCAGCAATATGATCAAGGTGGTCGTCCAGTAAATCCCGATACCATAAGAATCAACAGAGATATAATCAGGTCACACAACCAGGTTATGTTTATAATCGGCATCGCTGAGCCTGAAAACCCTGGTCCTGAAGCAGATTCGCAGAGGCGACATGGAGCGTATGAGGAGACTATCGGCTTAAAACTGGCATCTTCAGCTAAACGATGTGTGGAAGCGGTTGGAGTGTTTGGTATCAACGGTCTTAGAGATCGAATTCTGGTACGGTGCCTGTTTTCTTTTTCCCAACAATTAACTACTTCTTTTTTCTATTTCTTTTTTTTTTTTTAATTTTTAATTTTTTCTAATTTTTATACCATTGCATCTATACTAATCAGATAACAACAGATCTACAAGCGATATTCTGAGATTCCGTTTTGGGAACTCTATCAACAGGCGCGGCGAGACTTTTCATTTTCCAGGGACATCCTTCCTGGTGCTCCCGCCAACCTTCTATCCAATTACATCGAGTTCTCAGTCGCCCGGTTGTGGCTTGGCGAACAAGAAAAACTTACTGCAAGACGTTGGTAAGGACTTGGGCTCTCTCCAAGATAGCAATCCTCATGGAATCACTGACTGTTTGCCACAGCATTCACGAGGTCTGGTCGTATATTCGCGTGCACTTAGAGCTGCATATATCCTTGCAAAGACTTGGATTAATATCGAGCCATCAGTGGCTACCGAGCCTATCCTATTTCATTCCTTTTACAAAAGAATCACCAATTATCGCCCCTCCACCTCTCAACAACTTTGGAGTCCCTTCAATATTGCAGTGGTTGGGTGGTCTCTTCATATCCAATGCCCCATTCCTTGTTTTCGTGATGACGCAGAGGATGGTTCGGGACTGGAAGCCACATATATGGGCAGAGACTTTTAAACGGCTTCCAAGCACTGTTTCCCGTGGCAAGACAATACCACAAGCTCCGTCGTCGACGTCGCAATCTTTTATGAATGAGGCTCCTAGTGAAGTTCATAGCAACGGAGGGTCCCCCGCAGCGCCCGTGGATAACCAACTCCCAAATGAAACAGGTAGCATTGAAGTTGCTCGCAGACCAAGCATATTCTCAGCCAGAGGCGATGATTATGGGAGTGATGAAGAAGATAATGATGGAATAAGGGCTACCCTCATCAGCTTTGATGTGGAGGCAACAGAATCTACAGATGCTCCTTCAGGGCTATGGAGCGCTGAATTACGGCCAAGCGTCGGTAATACAGACTCGAGAGCGTCTATTAATTCTCAACCTACATATTTGGACACACTACTCACTCAGATTCCAGCCTTGCTGGCCTCACACATGCTTGCCAATTCGATAACGCGGCTATTGATGACACCATATGATGCGACGGCACTGCGTCTGGCGGCTCGGGCATACTGCTTGCGAAATGGCTTGTCCTGCGAGGACATATGTCAAACAAACTTATTAAGCGGCCTATCCTGGACATCGGCCATTAATTATTTAGGAACAGAGTTCCTTCATCTTGTCCTCTCTACAGAAGTGTGGGCCGTCTTCACGGGACTTTCCCAGTGGTATCATTTCTCTGAGGAGGAGTGGACAGCCGAAGAAGCGAAGAACTAGGACTAAGTGTTCCATAAATCAGGCGAAGAGGGTCTAGATCAGCACCAAAGCTTGGCACTGTTGAGTGGGAAGCCATATTCATGCAACAAATCAAATGAAAAAATAAATGTATCGTTTCCTATTATTTTATGCAGCCCTCGATCTTCGCCTATGGGGAGCTTTGCCATCTCCGACCAGAATAGTCTCGTCAATGCAGTCAACAAAAGAACGAACCAACTGGCGTTGGGGGGCATTCAATCCGCAACTAAGGACTTACTGGCGTTTAAGAGGTCTAAAATACTCGTACGAAGTACGTCGTACATGCGGCCATATAATGCGGCCAAGTTCTTCTTCCTTGTATCCAGCATAACATGGACAACATAATAAAAACGGGCCAGCCGGGCTTCCGAAGCCAATACTTACCCATCGACCAGGGTATCATATGAAGGCTATCCTTTGTGTAACTTACTCCTCCGAAGGCCATGGCAAAAAATGATGTTAGAAGAGCACTTGGATCTCAGAATGGTCAAACAGAGAAGGGAGAAAAAGCAGCTCGAATCAATATGAAACGGCCTTTTTTATGATCTCAGCAGTCCATACATGTGGGTAGCTCATCTTCATTGTTTATCTGAGTTCTGGGAATGCGTTGGCGCGTGTTGTTTCTCTGCTCGTACTATGTATTTAAAAATAGCAGATACGGATTCCTGTACCCATACTAATACTACGTTTAGCAGGGTTAGGGGCAATGTTCTCTGCTATTGCGAAGGATCACGCTTGTGTATTTATGCCGTCCCCGTGATCACCCCTTACTCAGTTATAACCCTACATGCTGAGCGGAGTACAGGTAGAGTAACCATTCGGCCTCCATTTTAGTTTAAATTATACACCTCGTCTCCCTATTATAAATGGGGGAATGTGTATCCCGTGATTTCAAAGGTAGAAAATCACGATTGAAGCTCAAGCTCCCTGCATTAGAGCCCCATCAGCGCCTAGGTTGCTGCAGTTTACTAAATCAGCCACAAAACATGGGTCCGGATAGAGGCATTGAATATAAAGCAAGATTTCCTTAAGTTCCAGTCCTAAGCGCCGGTCATTATTTTCACTCTCAATAAATCGCAAGCTTATCTTTACCAATTTGCTACTTTTTACGTGTCTTTTAGATTTCACAGTAATTTTCACTCGCCTGAACTCAACAAACGAACGATATTCTTGGCCATCCTTATGATTGACACAATGCAGCCTGAAGACAGGGCTGTCATTATCGTGAAGCCAAAACCCCCGCCAAAGCCAAAATGAATCAAGATCGTTCAGCATACATATTTGTATGTTTACTACTACAAGTGTCTTCACTTAGGAAATGCAATTACTAAATTCTTAATAGGATCGATTTGGCCTAGGGTACCTGTACGTGATGGGAGTTACGAAAGACGCCGCGCGAGAGAATTGAAGAGACTCAATATATAAGACGAAGGAATTGACCATGATGGCCTCCATTCGCTATGGCAATATTCGCTATGGCAATATCTAAGTCAAAAATGCTATTGTGGCTAGCACAGCTCTTGGGGGACGAGCTTTGGACCATATTCAAGAAACTACAGTAAGGTGAAATAGATCCCAGGCAGACATACAATAGACATCCTTGTTCGATCGATCTCCTAGCAAGAGATCGCTAGACAGTGCGAAGTTGCGAAGGCTTGATATTGAAATGTACTGTCCCAATGAATGACACTTCTGCTCTGTATGGGGATATGCATTCATGCAAGACTTGTAAAGATATAAAATGAAGTGCTTCTCAGCCTGTGACTTCATACTACAAGTAAAGAGGCATGTCGTTTCGTGCGACTACGGAATATGTGCGTAAAAATCGCAAGGTAGCTTTCTATTTGTCAATTAAGCGGGAGGTCGGAAATCCAAAACCATTGGCTAGAACATGCGCCGTGCAATATCAGCCCAGCGCATGCTGATCTTATGTACCGGGCTACAAGTAAGATACATAAAGTGCACTCCGTCTGTACAAGGCTTTCGCTCTCAATATAGAATTTAGAAGCCCAGTCTGTCCCTTCACGATGCGCATCTTGGGGCCCAGAATATCTTTGCGTAGCCACTAGCAGAGGAAGGTTGTAATCACCGATTGGGCCGCAATGAAGAATCCTGCTATTGACGTGGCTATACCGCCCTGAAAGTGCGGAAGGGTGTGTGAGGCTCTCGTGCGTATCGGTGAGAGAGCTTATGCTGGCTGTAAGCATAGGTACATTATTTTTGAATCGTGTCGGGTGTGATATTGTATGGCGCAGCGACGACCTCTTTAGATAGGTAAACGTGTATATAAAGAGTCTAATGGCGGGAGATGTTGATTAACGCGTCTATCACTTCGTAAGCTCACAAGCTTAGCATCTGTACTTGGAAATGCTCTAGAAGAACAAGAAAGGAGTGGAATCACGCTTACTTCAACCATGCCCATGCTACGAGAGCTTTATAGAGATTTCACTCTCGTTCTGCAGAAAGAATCTGCCTCTAGAGCAGATATTCTTTCAACCACAATGAATGATGTACCAGACATCGAACAAGCACGGCAACAGCAGCGGCGGCGCAGTGATTGCGGTATGTAGGTTCCATATGACTATGAGATTCCACTGTATACTAACGATGAGTAAAAGGCAGTATTGACCTTGAGTCTTCTCAGGGATCTAAACTGGAATGCGGTACTTTAACTTTCGTCACTTTTCATGTTGATGGTTTGTGAGGATCTGACCAATATGCAATAGATCGCGACGGCATTCTTGGAATAACTGGCCTGCAAGCCTTAGACGGAGCCTATCGAATTATAGAGGACACATCGGAAGTGTCCTCCTATCTCAGGTTGCAGAGACTTCTGGAACTGAAACGTACCTGGAGGGAAGTTGAAGCTGCTACAAAGTCAGGTAACAGACGCCTAGCAGAAGAGTTGGGTATAATCTTGCAGCGACAATATGATGCCTACAGTAAGCTTCCTAATCAGAATTAACGTCTCTTCACGTTTCGCGCCACATAAACAGATGATTTGACCTGTTGATAGTTGAATCGGTTTGCAAGCAAAACGAGATTAGTCGCTTTGAGCGAGCCAGCAAGACAATATCCGAAAAGTATATACAGGAAGTGAGAGAGAAGATAGGAGCGGATGCAGATGATATTGAAGCTGATCCGTCGCGATACTGGCGTTTGGAACACCAGGATATGCTTCATGATGTAGCACGGAGGGGTTTAGAAATTCCTTTGGTGCACAAAATGCTGGTAAGTGCTTGATATTCCCATTTATGATACATTGATTTGCTGTGACTTACCACTAGCCAGACATTGTTTCGGGTCAAGATTGTTAGTGGCGAATATTCAGATTATCATCATTACGCAGATGACGCAATCTACATCATTAAAGTGTTGCTGATGCTATTCATTGTTATAACCTTTGTATTTGTGCCAGTGGTAATCCCTGTGCTTGGAGTCGTAGAATCGTCTGCTGGAATCGCTATCCTCTACGCAGCGTTTATATCATTGAGTTGCGTCGCCACAACATCTACGATGGAAGTCAATACGGCACTGGCTGTCGTTCTGGGATATGCTGCCATACTTGGAAACGTATTGGTTCAGAAAGGCACGGCTTGAGCCGAACAATGGTCGAAAGTGGCAGCCGGCTCTAGGGAGGGTAGACACGTGAGAGTTGTGAGAGAGGATACAAGGCTTGTTGTACTAGTATCAATACAGGTACCGTAAGCTAAGGTACTCGAGATAGGATACATTTGAGAGATGATTATTCTTGCCCGCTAATTTATTCAAGCATAGCGTCTAGCACAAGACGTTTCCTTTACTGGATGGGAGGGGAAACAAGCGTTTGAAAGGACATGAGATTGACTCAGGATCACTTCGAAGGCTATTCCATGACTGCCAAGAACAAAAAGAGAAATTCAGGGAGTCATAGGAAGCCACCATGGATGGAGATAACGCTTAGGCAGGGAAGCCCTTGCAAACTCATATCACATACTCCGTACATGTATTCTATGTATGTACATTCTTGTACGGATAGTACTCAAACATTGCGGGATTGGCCAGGCAACCTAAGATTACTTTGTGGATCACGGAGTACAAATCCTTCCAAAATTACCTAGGCGAGTGAAATGCAGCCAACAAATACAACAGACTGTACGGAGTAATGGCGTTGAATCACAGTGACGCGTAGGGATCAAAACCTCGGCGGTTAACGGTCTCATAGTTGATGATAGTGCGGCCATAAAGATGGCCAGACGCATGGACGCCTATCAAGAGAGAGGGTCGTTTGAATCTGTTTCCATGCAGAGCTACATAAAACGATCACCTATATTATTGGCCCCAGCAAGGCGTTTTTGTGTTATTGCCTTGTCTAGGCATGCATAACTTGTACGACATACTAAGGAGACTTCATACTGACCAGACTCTTTGTGAGTTTTCATTGGAAATCCCATCCATTACAAAGTAGCTAGCATCTTCTCGTAGCCGCCAGTACTATTGGTCTCAAGTTTACCAACTCGAGGGGAGCAGCTTAGAAGATCGTCTTATTCGCGTACTCTGTTTCTATTTCTCGTATAAGCTTAGCTCTCGAGACTACCAGTACGACCAGAATATAAGGACGGAACAAGACAAGATGATCTTCCTCCGAAGCTAAACGAGCGTGATCTCTGCACTCTGCAGTCTGCACTCAGTATAACTTACGTGTACTCATTATTTATTACGAGATACAGAGTATAGAGGATAAAGATGGATACTCTATACTCCGTACGATCTCCTGTAATACAAAGTGTATTAGTAATGCGGCTATGGAGTTTGGATCGGCATTTTAAGATGTGGCTGGCGTGTGTTCTTCAGCGTGGAGGCGAAAAAGGTTACCGCAATAGCATGAGAACTTGTATCACAGAATAGGATTATTAGATTTTTTGATTTTTTTTAAAAAAAAAAAAAAAAATTTAATTGAGCCATTATTATCTTTAGGGGAGAACTATCCCTTTGGAGCTGCGGAGGTAACATGCTCTGTAGCAAACAGGGGTCGCGGCCAATACTATCGCATAGTAATTAAGGTACATCAACTTCATATACAAATTAGGTGGCAATGGAAGTTCCTGCTTTGATGCAATATACAGAGTGTTACATCATAGGCAGCGAAAATCGGTTGATGCTGTAGGTCTTTGTAGGTATTGAGTATCTTCAAGGGTGATATGGGACTGTGACATACATAGCATGTTACCTCCGCACCTTTAAAGGGATAGGGATGATTTCATCTTACTATTCTAGACAGGCGTCTTTAGCAGCCACTTATACTTTTTATATTTAATAAGGAGCTCTTGAAAAGTGCATTAGCGTATTTACCACTTAATGTAATTTTAAGAGTGAGTGAGTAATTAACAGTGTTTATAGAAGGAATGCGCAAGATTGCAATAAAATTTTATTAAATCTAGTATTTTGCTTTCTATCTTGGTTTCTGGCTTGCAAGGCTATGGAGGAACAGCAGGATAGAAGTGCTAACAATAGGATGTCTTCAGCGGTCTGTATCTGCTGAGGCCAGATGGTAGGTATTATATCCTAATGCACTTACCCTATACCCGCATGCTCGCATTTATCGAGGAACAAGCCACTAAGATCCAAGGTATCTACTTCGTACCTCGTAAAGAGAGTAACACATATGAGATGGTGTGGCGCTTAAAGAGAAGCGGAATCAAAGACTTTGATGTAACAGACAGGGATATCAAAGCAAATGTGATTGCAGGCCCTCGTCACCATAGTGTTTTACTTAATCCATCATACCGCCTACTACTGGTTAGGCGCCAGCTTGCCCATGGCTATTCCCATCCCCATTCCTCTAAACAACGAGCAATAATATGAGCCGATTCAGCAATCTGAAGAATACATCTAGGAACTACAAGCTCTAGCTTATTCTCATGCTAATTTACGAATGTCTAGCTATATCCTTCAGCAGTTCTTAATGTTAGAGCTAGACTGCAGGAGGTGTGAGCGACATAGATGCTGTCAGTATTGATAAATATTTGAACGTAGAGGAAGGATACCGCGATGGCCTCCCAGAGACAAGTTCAGACTACTAATAACTTTCCTCTACAAACGAGCTAATTAGTAATCGATGCTAGTCACCTAATGCCAGTCATATCTTTCATACGAGTATCTAAGGAGAAGCCAATGTTGTCAGTTGGGGGAACTCTGTCAGGAGAGTAGCCCTGAGAGAGCCCTTGAGGAATAGGGCGCGTGAATATTATGAACAAAGTAAGGGAGGGCATTGAACTATGTGCAGAGTTAATCACTAACTGGCCTTAGTTCACCCAAGATTTAATTGAAGCTGCCTGTAAGGGCGAATCTGGGCCAACGGAGGTGAGCGCTGAAAATCGACGGCTTCTTTGCTCTTTCTACCACGGATCATGGTAAGGGAAGAAAAAAATCCTACTAATCTACTCTCCATATGGCGGATAAATATGACCACAAATGAAGCAAGAGAATGCCACGAGCTACATGCCCTACTAGTGACTGACAACCGCCTCCTCCTCTCCCCACATAGATCGTTACTTTTGCTCATATTGGCCTATACTAGGGCTGTTTATTCCATTACCCGAGACGAAGATCTGTCGTGGCTCTTAGTCAACTATTTCTCAAAGCATAATTTGAACCATCAAGAGCGGTGAGAATGACAGCTTTCATAAAATGAGGCTCAGCTCAGATACTCAACGTTTCAACATATGACTGGCCTGGCCTTGACCGTTTGATTGCTGTATCGGTGAGATATGTACGAGTGCAATGGCGTTGAGCTACACCCATTGAAAATGACAGCGGCGAATAGCAGGAGACCCGAACGGATTGTTCATCAGGCTCTAACCTTAACACCGGTGTATGCGCCAAGTACTTTTCAGGTATAGCAAATGTCCTACTAATAACTACGAGCCCGCACTGCTTTAAACAATCGGTGCTCCCCATGGAGGCTCTGATCAACAGCTCTTTTACTTTCATGCATGACACTCTGGCCTCCTGCGCGACTACCGATCTTCTTAGAATGAGGGCGGCCAATTTGCTTTATTGCGGTCAGAGAGGTTTGGTGTTAGGCACGAAGTCATCAGCTGCTACTTGTTGGCACACCCTGAGTGGTCAAGTATTAAGGTCATGGCCGGGCTCGCCGTAGATCAGGCTCTGCTTGACACCCACGTCTCAGAGTTTTCTAAGCGCGCGTGTAAGCAGCTGTCTTAAATAGGAATCCTAGCAGCCGCGGTGTTGGTCGTTGGAGAAAGTCTGATCCAAATACCCCAACTATGGACGAAGCAAATACTGTTTATGGAACAATGGAATGCAAAGCAGCAAAGAAAAATAAGGGAAAAAAAAGGAAGAAGAAGAAAAGAAGAAGAAAAAGAAAAGAAGAAGAAGAAAAAGGAGGAAAAGGAGGAAAAAAGGCTAGCAAACATCTTCATTGCTTAATGTCACTCCTCAAAATTCCAAAGACATACTCATCTAGAACAACGCCATCCTTCTCCAAGGCCTCTCTCCTCAGCCCCTCTTCAATGAAACCACATTTCTTCAAAACGTTAATACTTGCCTCATGCCTTGCATATGCCATCGCCTCAATCCTATTCAATCCAGGCCACGTCTCAAAAGCCCACGGCACAAATGCCTTGACAAACTCCGTTGCATAACCTTTGCCCCAGGCGGATGGGGTAAACCAATATCCGAGTTCCCATGTGCGGTAATATACATCGCCTTTTGACTCTAAGCCTGATCCACCGATAAGTAGTGGAGTAGCAGATGTGTTGTGGCCAGCATTAGGCTTGACAAGGATGGCCACTGCAGCTGGATATGATTCAGAGGAAACAGTAAAGTTGTTGAGATAATATTCAGCATCGAGTAAACTGTATGGAGTGGGAAAGCGGTCTCGTAGATTAGCTGTGATGGAAGGATAGTTGGCTGCTATCGAGAGCTCCGTTGCATCTGAAATATGCCATCGCCGAATGATGAGATTTGGAGTCTCAACCAAGACTGTGCCGGGCTCGTTACTGGGGAGAGAAGGTGACGAGAGGATTCTGCTTGGAGCCATATTTTTTTGGTTGCTGTTGCAGCCGGATAGTAATAGTGAGTAATAAATAAAGCCATAATTGAAAAGTGAGAGAGAGAGGAATTTGGGCGGTATATATAGTTGTCTAGAGGCTTGACTCTTTAATGAGGGGAAGGAAGCATGAGTCAACGGAGGAATTGCGCTAGCTAACTCCATCACCGGCAGGACAAACAACATGAGATGACAAATGCTAGAATGTGAATTATGACATCTTAAACCATTCATGACGGTGTTCAGTCGTCGCTTTATTCTAATTTTGAGCCGCGAGTCATTTTTAACATCACACACACTGTCCTATATAGAGCGTAAAACATTACCATGCAGATCATATGCAGTCATATATATCTCCCTTCATTAAGCTCCGTTACGGTAAATCTGAGCTCCTTGATTCCTGAACATGACTGTATCCCTTCGCTGCAGAAGCATCAACGCCCGATTCAGAGCCTGTTCGCTATATCCTTTTCCTTCCACCATTTCGCGCCGTAGCGTAGCTAAGCTGGTGCTCCATCCGATGGGTAACCGTCGCTTTAGCTCAGCTTCCAGGCGACTCACTTCGTCGTTCATTTCACGACTACCTTGGTTGCTGCCTTGGTTGACTGCATCCATGGTAGAGCATAAGAAGAGACGGATGGCCTCATCAACGTGTGCTTCAGTAGCAACCGGTGAAAGTGTTAATTTGGCAAGTGACTCTGTGATTCGGACAATGGCCTCAAGTTGACGGACGGTGATGGGAATAGAAGATCGTGTGTTCGCTTCGATCTCGGCAGCGTGGACTTGCCGTCGGATGGATACGAAGTGAGAGGAGAGTTTCTCAGCGGCTTCAGTGCTGAGTCGAGGGGCACATCGGCTGGAATAAACGTGTTAGCATTACTGCACATCTACACCTTTCAAAACAAGGTTGGCGAGTGAAAAAAGAAAAAGAAAAGAAAAAAGGAGAAAAAAAAAGGAGAAAAAAAAAGGAGAAAAAAAAAAGGACGCACGTTTTACAGTAAGTAATATACCTCCGCATCATCTGTACGGGAATCTCTGACTCGGCTACATCCTCGGTGCCTCGGCCATCCATATGGATACCCATGACGTGTTTTGCCATCCTCTCGTCCTTTTCTCGGCTGTGCTCGTCCTTGACAATGAAGATCATGTCGAAACGAGACAAAATGGTCGTTTGGAAGTCAATATTCTCTCCGGGTGTCTTCATATCGTCGTATCGTCCAAAGATGGGGTTGGCAGCCGCAAGAACAGACGTCCTGGCATTGAGAATTGTCGTGATACCCGCCTTGGCAATTGATATGGTTTGTTGTTCCATAGCTTCGTGAATGGCTACTCGATCCTCGTCTCGCATCTTGTCAAACTCATCAATACAAACAACACCGCCGTCAGCAAGCACCATGGCACCGCCTTCCAGATAAAATTCTCTCGTGGACTGATCTCTTTGAACCGAGGCCGTCAAACCGGCCGCTGACGAACCTTTTCCAGAAGTATAGATGGAGATTGGCGCTGCCTTCTCAACAAACTTCAAAAGTTGCGATTTTGCAGTACCAGGGTCACCGAGAAGCAGAACATTGATGTCACCTCTTAGCCTCATCCCATCAGGCAAAATCTTTTTTGATCCACCAAGAAGTAGGCAAAGAATGGCTTTTTTGATGTCTCGGTTTCCATAAATAGATGGAGCGATGCAATCTGCCATGACGTTGTACAAATCCGGTCGTCTGCTCAGCTCTAGAAATTCCTGCTCTTCTTCTTCCGAAAATGTAGCGTTCCCTTTCGCAGCTTGATCAATATCAGTTTGGATACCAACCGCTCTTAAATACGGCGTCCGAATAGCAACTGCACCTCCCGTTGACGAGTTCTTTGATGCTTTGTTTTGATAGATGGAAAAAATACCCATGACAGTGCAACGAGAGCCCGGAACCACCCTATTTGTTAGATATCTGTCGGCAGTAATAAGCACATGCCGAGGCAGTTCTCCTACGGGGACCTGATCTGGTGCTTCTTGAAGCTTAATAACTTGCTGGTCAACAAATCGACACTTTTCATGAAGAACAAAGTATGGATCTAGCGGACATGTTGGTGTAGGGTCTTTAGGAAGTCGCTTTCGCGCGCATTGTCGAGGCAAAGTGACTCCGGTGAAGCCTCCGTGGATAGAAATTGCCTGAGAATGATTACAGTTTCTGCACTGAATGCAGAGCTCCGTTGCCTTTGAAGACATGACTGAAGCTCCAATGACGATGCCTGGAACGCGAACCATTCGGGCAATTGTCATGGAATCGAGGTTACGAATCGACACATCGTCGGCATCGGAGTGCAGCAAAAGTTGGTGGTCGGGTAGATCGACTGTCTTTTCGTGAGGAAATACAACTCGGTGTGTGCATTTCTTCAACGCCGCTTCGAACTGAGGTTTGGAAACTTGTCAATTTCTGTGAGACTCTCTACTAGATCTAGGTGGAACTCACAAGAGGAATAATCTCAGCAGGTTCTGACACGAGTCTGTGGGCAAGCTCTTCATTGAAGCTGATTAGATCCTTGATATCGATATCGCAGTAGAATTTTTGTAACAGTGCGTTTTCTCTTAGCTGGTCTCTAAACAGGGCAACAAGTCAGCTCAAGAGGAACCTCTAATGTCTTCAAGCCAGCATAACTATGCACTACATACCGATAGACAAAATTGTTGTCGAGTCGAAAGTCCAGAATAAAAGTTTCGAGCTGAGATTGCAATTGCAGCCTGGTATCGTCGACATCCCCAAAATTAGACTCATATACGCGAGCCGAGTATACAGATTGGCGATCCATTATGCTTGTTTATTACCTTGCAATTGTCATGCGAAAGCTTCGACGAAATGCAGGGGATTACACAGATTTCTTTGAAAGACAGCAGCACACAAGCACACAGTTGCGGTAACTTATTCCCAAACCACGAAGTAAGTAGTACCTGATAGGTGTTAGCGGGGCAACCTGGGCTAATAGGCGCGCTCAAAGCCTAAAGAGAGAAAGACGCGATACGCGTTTAAGTGGTTGCAGCAAAAATGGGACTGTGCCTAAAAGCGGCCTAGTGTCTTAGCTCCTTCAAATACTGTATCACGTGCGTTGCGGGCAAAACTTCGGGTTGGATGTAAGCTTAGCAACCTGAGTACTACTAGGTAAGTAGTCCGTTGCTGGTGCCAGCTCGCTTTGAATGCATCGCCATTGACATGCGACTCGAGCTTGTTTGACCGTAAACTGCTAAACAGTCTGAGAGTTCGATATTTCATCTTCTAATCACACTACTTTTCGTTTGTCTTAATTCTAATTAAGCATCTAATATTTTCCAATGCTCATTTGCTAGCGATGATACCCCTGGTAGTTCCATTCTCAAAGCTTGGCCACCTAAATCAGTACAGTAATAATCGTTGTTACTCCCATCGAGCTCAGCCCCAGTCAACCCGAACGTCTTTTATACACGTTCTCTATTACGCTAGCCATGTATTCTTCTCCTAGTGCTGGGAGATCCGTCGATAACCTTACGCCATTGTCTCCTGGAGGTCGAGCAGATTATCCGTTCCACAGGTCGGTATCCTTTTTCTCAGGTCCGTGGAAAGGAAGCTACTTAGTAGCTGACGACGATGTAGCAGTCGAATTGGCCAAGGCCACCCGCGGTCGCAGTCGAGAAGGAGTTCCACGGCTAGCTCAATCCATTCAATTGGAGGGACTTTGGATACAACACTGAGTAGTAACACCTCCGCTGTGTACGAATCTGGGCAGAATGGTTTGTTGAAAAGAGCCGCATTAGACGAAAGACAAAGCTAATAAGGCGCTGGTAGCCATCTCGACATTGCTACAACCCCCCATCGTGCGAACGGGCCTTCAGCCTCATACATCAGCGCCACCCTCAAGTTCTCATAAGCCTCCTACGGCAAGGGATATACCGCCCGTTACATTAACTAATATACCTCGAATCGATCCTGACGAGTTTGGGCCGTACCTTTCTCAGATTGGCGCTCTATACGAGCAGCTTCGCCGAGTCAAGGAAAATGATGAGGAAGAAAATGCCAATCAGCGAGGCAGCAGACAAGAAGATCAAGCCGAAAGTACTGGCGAAGGTCTCTTACGACCTGGAGCTAGAACTCGTATTTCTCGAAAAGGTTCTTCGGCATCTCTGTCTTCCCTGAACTCAATAGATGCGATTAGCTCTCTACGAAGGCCTTCAGTGCTCAGTCGCAAAGCTGCACAAGGACCCCCTCCATTGTCAACTATTCCCAACGTATATTTTGATGAAGAATTTCATCTTGAAAATCCTCGAACCTTTGATGTTGTAAGCGAACGATCAGACGTTTTACAGAAACATAAAGATGAAGGAAATGGGAGTGCTGTGGCTCCAAGAAAGTCACTCGCAACAAATGCTATTCTTCAAGAGAAACTCTCTTGGTACATGGATACCATTGAAATTCACCTTATCAATTCTATTTCGACTGCATCGACGACCTTTTTCACGGCGCTTGGGTCGTTGAAAGAGCTTCACTCCGAGGCTGCAGATTCGGTGGTACGAATCAAGGCCTTGAGAAAGGAACTAGAAGCTTTGGACGAGAGAGTGGCAGCAAACGGTCTCATGATGGTTCAAAAGCAAAGGCGACAGGAAAACCTCCGACAACTCAGCGATGCTGTGTGGCAGCTCAGGTTAATTACTGAAGGCGTTGCAAGCTGCGAGTCTCTGGTTGATGCTGGCGAGGTGGAGAAAGCTTTGGTTAACATTGACTCGCTGGAATTGTTGATATCGGGCGAACGTGATGAGTCTGAACAGCAGGATGAGATGCCTCAGCTTAGAGACCTCAGATCCGCTTCTGCTCTACAAGGAGTTAATTCAGATCTTACTCATCTTCGTTTTCGTATTGGCAAGGCATATGAATCTCAGTTCTCTTATATGCTCATGTCTGATGTTCGACGGCACGTCGAATCTGTCTCGTCGGCCGATGTTCTTCTACGATGGAGCAACGCGGCGCCGAAAGCAAGAGGCAGCCACTCCAGGTCGTCATCCGTCTTTCCCACATACTTGGCGGGTACAGATGTATTAAAATCTCAGTTATTGCCGGTCATGACCGGTTTACATCGCGCAAAGCATATAGCGACTGCTGCGGTCGCTTACCGCGAGGAGATTCTTAGGGACATCAGAAACTCAATCCGACGACCGCTACCGAGCTCCAACGATGATGACAACATGTCTATGATGTCGATTTCTACTGCGAGCGGAGGGAGACACATGTCAAACCAAGAGAAATCGGCAAATTTGGCACGTAACTTACGAGCATTGGATCCAGAAGATGCGGAGACACTTCTTACAACGATATACATTGGTGTAACAGAAACGCTAAGGAGGGTGTCAACTCAAGTGAAAGTTTTATTAGATATCGCCAGCTCGCTGTCGGGTAGCCCTGGTAGCGACGCACTAAAGTCGCCGCCATTGAATCGATCCCCTCTGCCGAGCCCTCGATATGATCGGCAAACTGGCAGTCAAGCGCCGTCCGCGTTCGCAATCCAGGAAGAGCTTCACAAGGCGATCGATATGGGAAATTTACTAGCCCAAGCCGTTGATCTAGCAAATGAAAAAATCGTCAAGATTCTCAAAGTTCGCTCAGAGCAGGCTGTTCACCTCCCTCTCGATTTATTCCTGCGATATTTCAATTTAAATTTGTACTTCACATATGAATGTGAAGCAATATCTGGAAGAAGCTGCACAACCTTGAAAACAGTTGTTAATAACCACATTAAAGATTTTGTGCAAAAGTACCGCGAAGCTGAAATGCAGAAGCTTGCTCAGGGGATGGAATCAGATCAGTGGAATGCCAAGGATTTTACGGATGAGAACACTAAGCTTTTGAACCAAATTCTAGAGTGCAGCACCCAAGACACGGAGGCTTGGACTGAAAGCAGCAAGATATGGATTCCGTATGAAAGACCAGAGAAGTCCAGCTCGGAGATCATCTCACCAGAGACGAATGGTGCTGGAAAAGATAAGGTTAGGAATGCAATCATTGAGTCCGAAAAGTTTGTTATTCCAAATCCTGCAATTTTGTGTCTTGGCGGTGTAGGAGATTTCCTACAGCTGATCACCGGAATTCCATCCATGACAACGGATATCGCGGCATCTCTGGTGGCCTACCTCCAACTCTTCAATTCTCGATGCACACAGCTAATCTTAGGGGCCGGTGCTACTCGATCTGCTGGCCTCAAGAATATTACGACAAGACATTTAGCTCTTGCCTCTCAAGCTTTAGCATTCATAGCAACCTTGATTCCTCATGTTCGAGAGTACGTTCGCCGCCAAGCAGGCTCCGGTGCAAACATCTCTAGCCTGATGGGGGAATTTGACAAAGTCAGACGACTATTGCAAGAGCATCAAGACAATATTTATCAAAAATTGATCGAAATTATGAGTGGCCGAGCTGTTAATCATGCAAAGAGTATTCGAGGCATCAATTGGGACTCTGATAGTTCCGAGGGACCACATCAGTACATAGAGATGCTTGTCAAAGAAACAACAACGTTACACCGCGTCTTGACAAAACATCTTCCCGAAACATCTATTCAAGTCATCATGGTGCCTGTATTTGCAAGCTATAAGAGCCAGCTTGGAGACGCTTTCCAGCAAGCAACCGTGGGAACGCAGGCTGGCCAAAGGCGGTACGTGAACATCTTAAGCACATGCAAATTTTTATCCTTTTACTCCCCGTTTATGCTGACACTTTTCACAGCATGATTCAAGACGTAGATTTCTTTATTAGCAAGTTGCAAAAGATTGACGGATTTGGCGAGGCTGGTGACTTCCTCGCCAATATTGTCAAGTCGAAGAAGGTTGAGGCGGATCCAGCACCCCCGACCAATGGCACCAGTGATTCCAAGGAAGAAGAGAAGACCGAAGCGGAGAAAAAACCATCTACAGAAAAACCGTGATAGATAGGACTTAACAGCTATTTGGTGTCTACATCTCTTTTTATCGGATGACTCTTTTACTTCGCAGCAAACGCAGGATCATTAGAAGGGGAGTTTTACGGTTGATTTTTGGTTTCATCTAGTCGATTTTGTCATTGTATATCATGATTATATGGGACAGGAAGGTAATATAGAACTGTCTGTACCGTGTAGATATGACGATTGGGGATGGTCTGTAGTATACCGGTCTACTGTCTATCGTACTGGCAATAGAAGATTGAGGAGTCGATTCTTTGAGTATCTACATCACCCCCCTCCCCCTTCAAGGCCTTTGGGACTTTGTCAATTCGGAGATTCTACGGTGTTTCTAAAGGCATCCACCGTCTATCAAAAGAAACATTGGAATTTTTGGTTCTTTTTTTTATCCCTCCCTTAGCCGGACTTACTACGCAAACCTTTACGCCTCTAGAGTCATATCCACGTGTGTAATAACGCAACCGCTTTTTCTTCTTCTGCTTCAAGTCCAAACTCCGTTGTCCACCACAAGTGGCGCTTGTCAAGTCAAAACAGTCGAATTGGAGGTAGACGCCATCGTTCTCTTAGATGTGAAAAAAAAGGGGGAGAAGACAACTCATTTAGCCACTTATGATATCAGAGCCCAAGATCGCACAGATTGATAAGAAGAATTTTTGAGTGGCTCATTATAGTTTGCCTTATTCTAGAATGCTGTACCATTGTTTAAAACTGCTTTATGTCAATGTTTTCTAGCTGGCAACCTGGTGATGGACTGATTCCCAACATCACACATATATAAGAAAGGGCCAATATGAAATCTTCCAAAGTTCTCAGGGTCTTCATTCGGTGAGCTTTTCTCTATTTTGCCTCTTTTGTACTTTACACACTACAACTTACCTACTTTAGTTAGTTGCTCCGTAAGTCTCCTGTTAGTTGCATCGTTGGTGTTGGCAAGTCTATGATTCTTGACTATCTCCGGATGAATGTAAAGTAAGAAGTAATGAGAGTTTTAGTGCTTCAAAGACTTTAACACTAGTCGACATTTTTTTTTTTTTTTTATCTCTCTCTTTATTCGTTTCTCCACGGACAGAAGAATATCGGTTAAGCGAAGAATCAGATGAAAGCAATTTTTTGTCTTCTCTAATCCTCTATTTCATAGAAAGACATGCTTGGTAAGCATCGCAGCGCAGGACTCAACAAAGCAATCGTTGTTTTTTGACTTAGAATTCCGTACTAGCAGTTCTAAAGAAAATCTATTGGAAGTGTCTATATGAAAATTTGAATATGTACATTGAAAAAAGGGGGTATTGGTAGAATCGAAGAAGAAAGTTCTAAATGATCATATAAACGAGAGTTGTGAAATGCCAATTGGCGATTTAAAAAAAAAAAAAAAAAAAAAAAAAAAAAAAAAAAAAAAAAAAACGAGTGCCAGCCTCTGAATCTCCCTTTGCCAAAGACAACAAGGGATATCAAGTCTGTTAGAAGTGAATAGTCGTGCTTTCCAGGCCGACCAAGTTTGTCTCTTTTTTGTTTCCCGTGTAAATCCTATTCCTCGTAATCCATTTGCCCATAAAACTCTAGCCCTGTTGGACTAGTTGAGATATCATTGAATGGTAAGTTTTTTTTTTTTCATTTCATCATATCATCATGACTTTAGCGCTCAGCACCATGAGAGGTCAGCTGCTTCGCGAATGCTGAATGATTCCAACTATCGCGAAGCTACTTTGCTCCAAAATCATACAAAGAGAAAAAAAATACCCAGGAAATTCTGAATAGTACCTCTTTACTCAGATTCAGCGAAAGCGTAGCCAGTGTAGCCAGAGCCCAACGTGCAGATGAGGTCGCTCTCCTCGGTGGCCTTGGTCTGAATATCGTCAGGGAGATAGTAGGCGTTGTTGCAAGGGAAGTTGGAGCAACCAGACATGGGCTCATTGGATTCAGCAGGGAAGAGCTGCTTGATGTTGTTCTGGTCATTTGGATTGACAATAGCAGATACGTCAAAGTAGGTCAATCCATGCCAGCTACCGAAATTGACCTCGCCAAGCATACCAGGACTATTGGTTCCGTCTTCCTGGACGGCATAGAAGTTGCCTTGCCAAGTATCAGGGAATGTAACAGTGGTGTTTTGCTGGTTGCTGACGGTGACAGGTTCAATGTCAGCGTTGCCAGGGTTGCAGGTGAAGTAGATGGTGCGCCGAGCATCGTCCAAGGTCCAGAAAGTGACGCTGGCGGCGCTAGAGAGAGCCGCGGAGGCAATAAGAGTAGCAACAGAGGTAGTAAAACGCATTTTGAAGGTTTGTTTGGAGTTGGCTTTTTCAAACAAGTTAAGAAAGAGTGTTGTTTAAGATGTGACGGGCCGTGCCGTTATACTCTGCTTTCCAGAAGGAGTGAAGAAGTGCAAAGTGCTGAAGAATGAATGGTAGTCTGTGGACAAGCAAAAGGGACAGTGATTGTGATATCTCGAGTAAGCTTTCCAGAAGCAAAAACGGATGTAAGTCACCTTTTTATAACCGGTCAGACACAAGGCCAAGAGGGCCTCAACAGCACCTGCGTAGCATCAGAGGGCTAGCGGAAGAAGAGGATGCGACCCAGCTCCTCCCCCCCTCCCTCCATCCTCCTCCTCCTCCTCCTCCTCCTCCTCCTCCTCTAGTTGGCGGCTAACGTGGGTCGATTCAACGACACCGAGACCGACAGCAAAGAAGGGCTAAGACTTATTTTAGTGCTCGCATGCTCCGTGCAGGAAGTAAGTCCATTACTTACATGTGCATCGAACATAGTGTCCAATCCAGGCACCATTTGACTGCTAGGGCGTTGAGCCATATGCGCCGGAGGGCTATCCGGAGGCCGAAGCCCGTTGAACCGCCCTTGTCCAACGCCACAATGGATTCAGCCGTGGGCTCGTAAAAGTTGAGCTTCGGAATTCCATTGCTTGGCACTCTCAAACTATCAGGGGGGCCTCCCATCTTCTCCTTGCTTCTTCGAGGAGAAAAGAGAAACCGCCCCCTCAAAATAAAAATAAAAATAAAAATAAAAAAAATCTCGCGAGTGGCTGCTAACAAGGCTGGTCACAGAAGTTGAGCCCTTTCACGCTTCCTTTCGCCGTATTAGCGTCTTTCGAAACAGATAGCGTCTTTTGGCAGCCACTTTTGGGATATTCCACATTAGTATTGAGGGCCTTGAATTCGTATGGACAATACGACACTGTTAGAGGTTACAGTTGCCGCTGTGACATTTCTTGACCCATATCCACAAGGACGCATTAACGCCTCGTGAAAAGCATAATCACTACTCATCCATTGTTTGGGCGAATGGTTTAGCACTCCAATGAGAGCCTAAATTTGTATCAATTTGCCTACACTCAATGTATCAGAGCTTGTAAGCGAAACGAGAATAGAAAGATGGTGTGTAGCCAATGGTCATCCTTCTAGCTAACGGCACTGTGCGGATGCCGCCTTGTAGGGACGGGTTCCTGAACCGGATCCAGAATCCATTAGCCTAGTACTCACACACGCAAGAAGAACTTGTCAGCTTCAGTATTCACAGGTACGCCTAAGTCATGTTCCTGGCCTGCTGGTCCTCACGCGCGATTCCCTCTTAGTGGGAAGTGAAAAGTACTCGATGGAGATGTACCAGTTGATAGCATCTAGTCTCTTTTCATAGCCTGCGATTGGTTGTCAAGATGCCCGACGGCTTGGACAACCGTCTTTTCTAGCTGCATGACGCCTCTGTGACACCATTGGTCTGTGCCTGGCAGAAATCCATGTGGCCTACCCTGACAGGCCCAACCGGCTTGTGGATCGTGAGATTTCATATGGGTTGTTCCGCTCCCCTCCGTTCTCCCAAAGCCAGGAGGAGCCTATGCTGAACCAGTCGCAGAAACTTGTGTTGTCTTGCTTGACCCAGGACTGGTGAGCCAACATGACCTTCGTTTTAGTAACAGAAATAATTCTGCAAATTCAGGGATCAGTGAAAAAAAAAAGGCGAGCGAATAGGCGAGGTAACAGCTAGTTCATTGTCCCTCAGCTCTTTAAATGCGATCGCGTGCACGTCCTTTCAGTATAGTATCTGTCCATGTGTAAATAGCTCACAGCTAGCTCACGAATCGGGCGCCATCGACATCTCCGCTGCAGAGGGGCCCCCTTGGGCATAGATGACTGATCGCCGGCCATCGGAAACAGGCCATTCCCTGTTATCAACAGAACCAGGCAGGGTATGATTGCCTTCACTTACATACAAACTTGCCTGGGGAGCATCTTCTCAAGGAACGACAAGAAGGGGTGGAACCTGAAAATTCTAAAGGCCCCATCTCCAGCGGAGATTTTCCATGTGATTCCCCTCCCGCTGCCTTCCGCCTCCGGAGTGGAAAAATATCGCAATTCTCCTCACTGCAAGGACCTATTGTCACGATCTTCAATACCCAACTCCCGCGCTATACAAAATGCCATCCCTGCTGGTAGTGAACTTCTGTATCATGGGGTATTGGCACGTGCAATTGGCACAGTATTAAATCTTTTGGTCGTCACCATGTCATCGCTAGCATTCATTCGCTATCAATAACAACATATTGTTGGAGGGTGTGGCTGCAAACTGCAAAGTTGATTCGATACCTCGATTTTTGTGTCCATTCATCAGGCTTTTCTGACAGCCTAACGGTGGGGCATCCAGAAGAGAATCACTTCGTAGGACGCACAGTGTTGGAGGAATTTGGAATCCAACGATACAGCTTTGAAGACGGCTGAGTGTATGCACCCATTGGTTGACGCTCGGATGCCCAGCAGTTAGAACGCCCGTATAGAGAAGCAACGGCCACATCAATAGCCCAATGACAATGGAAGTTGGTAACGAGTCAATAGTCCAGCAGCTAAAGTCTGTGGCAATGTGCAAGTGTTCTTTAAGCGGCTCTTCCGTAACCGGCTTAAAGGTACGCCAAATATGTCCCACAGCGAGGAGTACTTCTCGGAGAGAAGGCTTGGTAGGCTTCTAGAATTTCATCTTCATATACATACACATGACTGAAGAAAACTCTTCTGTCTCCACTTGGTAACAGAGACAATCTGGAAATATTTCCTCCACCAAAGATGGAGTTGATTGCCTGATATGGTAAAAGCTGACAGTTGTGGTGGTTGACGGCTCGGGCCAATTCTAACGTTTTGCTGGTTTAAAAAAAAAACTGGACCAAAACTGGGCCAAACGGTGGAGGGGGGGCAACTTGGCAGTCAAAAATAAACCGTCAAAAGAAAAGAAAACTCTTCCGTTGTCGACACCCTGGCAAAACGGCTGGTCAACATTCATAGGTATTGATTAGAAATCCCTCACAGTGGCAACCGATTCATGAGTCGTAGCTGAAAGCCCTGCATGTCTCAATCGGAGGACCATTCCATTAGGCAGAAGGGCTGCTGTAAAGATACAAATGAAGAGCAAGTTGATTTGATTGAGCCCTGAAACGATAGCTTGAAAGATCACAGTGCTTAAGAAGCTAGGTGAGAGTGGGTACAATAAATCCTTAGCCGTAGCCTTTGAATGTCAATAGCAGGTCGTATACATAAGAGGCTCAAAGTACACGAAGAAATAGCAAGGCCACGGGAAAGCGTTCAACTGTAATGCGAATAAATGCCAAACGCTAGCACATACTCAATATCAGCAGGTACATGGAGTACTGCGTACAAGTAAACCCGAGGCTCATCCTTTGAACTCGAAGTCCAATGAGGAGAGCATGGGAGAAGGTAGAATGTGGCGTGTAACGAAGGGTCATTTGAGTATCTTGTACATTAGGGGGGACAAGGAAGTCTTCAATTCAACGTAGCCAAAGCAGACCGGTCTTTGAGAAGAAGATAGAAGAAAGAGATGCAGCCATCTCAGCCATCTCATAATGTTCAGGCTCTTCTCATCACCCTACCAACAATGTCACTTGACATTTCAACATCATTTCGATAAGCTTCAGTATCTGTTCTTCAGACACTTAATATGCAGGCAGGCAGAACAAATTGAGCTGAGTTAGGATAGATATAGCCAATAGAGGAGATGATGCACAGAGAAGACGAGATATAGTGCTGCCTACAGAGTGTAGCCCATCAGATGCAGCGCCTCCGCTGTCATCGTTATTCGCTGCCTCATGGAATACAGGCCGTCGATCATTTCGGAGGGCGTGAAAGAGGCACTCTATTTTCTCCGGAAGAAAGCGTTTGCATGTGAGAACTATTGGTTGTGGCGGAATTAGCAAAATCGGTGTGCAAGGTTTGGGGTTTTGGATATAAGACGAGGTGGCTTGTTCAACGTTCGACAAGTGAGGAGCGAAATGCGTACAAAGCTTATCGGGACGCAGATAACACTGTACGATCCCACTCACATTTCACTGCCTCATACAGTGCATATTCATCTAAGGTTCTGGGCAGATCCTCTGCTCCTCATTATATGAGAAACGCAACATACTAGGTATCTAATAAACTCCAACTCTTTCAAGCTTGTGGTTTCTGTCCAGTACAGCCAAAGCCAAGCTTTAGAGTGAGCGGATATAGGGTTATTAATGTTCTTATCCGATATAGCCCAGCCTATACCAACCTGGTACAACGGATACATCTGAACGCCAAGCACGCCGAGTCGAATTACACATGAGAGCCACCAGCCGGAAAAAGCATCATCTCTCCTCTCAACGACTTATTAAAGATCACGTACCGAAGAAATATGCTAGTGTACGAAGTGTTTTAAGTTTAGTTTATATTTCAAGTATGAAAATCAATGAGACCAAAGTTGTTTTCAGCCGGCCTCTTGGTTGGTTGCGTCGTGCTACCTCAGCATTCCAGTCAATCTCCTTCCACAGGCCGGAATCATCACAAAGCCGACTGGCTGATCGACATATTTCTCCACACATGTCTCTTCGGACATTAAATATAGAAACAGGACAATTCAGGGGCTTTTAACCGCATTCAATTGGGCCCTACAGCTCACCGATTGGTTCCTGAATAGGTTGAGATCGACTCCTCTCCCGTGAATCATCACACAACGCAACGCCATTGTCGTACTGGACTTCATCTTCAGTTTCTCTCTCTTTCTGAGAATGGCAAAAATTCTATTATTATTTTTTTTGAGCAAATTGGTTTTGGGGAATTTACTCGAGATTATCACACGGTTTAGGCTGTGTGCAATATCACCACAGTAAGCCTCTTACAACTCTCAAAACTCTTCTCCTCATAACTACTGGGATATATACTTATGCAGGACCATTGCATCATACAATATAGCCAAAACATTCGTCTTTGACGCTGTGATTGTCGTGCTGTGCGACTCCAAGCAAGTCCATTGGCCCTTTTCTTTTTCATGCGGCAACTTTCTTTATGTTATGCAAGCCTCACATATGCAAACTCGGTGCAATTCAAAACGTCTATCCACAGCTGTTAGTGGAACGGGCATTTCTGCCTAGGGAGCCGATATAATTGATCAACATGTTAGTTCTCAAGCTCAGACGAATGGCAACACGATATCAAGTTTGTGCTGGCTAGCCCGCACAGCTTAGATGGAACTCTAACTTTGTTCTAGCAGCTTTGTTCGCTCCAGAGCTAGCAAGAAGCCATAAACAGCCATCAGCCCGAAAAGTGTATTCCTAACTAACCCAATGTCCGCCAATTCTCAAGCTTCTTGACGGTTGCATGACATCAAAGCCGTTAGCGGCCGCTCTCTACATCGTCTGCAGCCAGCTCTCTGTTGCTGCTTTCGAATAGAGAGTGTGAGTGAGTGAGTGAGAGAAAGAGAGAGAGAGAGAGAGAGAGAGAGAGAGAGAGAGAGAGAGAGAGAGAGAGAGAGAGAGAGAGAGAGAGAGAGAGAGAGAGAGAGAGAGAGAGAGAGAGAGAGAGAGAGAGAGAGAGAGAGAGAGAGAGAGAGAGAGAGAGAGAGAGAGAGAGAGAGAGAGAGAGAGAGAGAGAGAGAGAGAGAGAGAGAGAGAGAGAGAGAGAGAGAGAGAGAGAGAGAGAGAGAGAGAGAGAGAGAGAGAGAGAGAGAGAGAGAGAGAGAGAGAGAGAGAGAGAGAGAGAGAGAGAGAGAGAGAGAGAGAGAGAGAGAGAGAGAGAGAGAGAGAGAGAGAGAGAGAGAGAGAGAGAGAGAGAGAGAGAGAGAGAGAGAGAGAGAGAGAGAGAGAGAGAGAGAGAGAGAGAGAGAGAGAGAGAGAGAGAGAGAGAGAGAGAGAGAGAGAGAGAGAGAGAGAGAGAGAGAGAGAGAGAGAGAGAGAGAGAGAGAGAGAGAGAGAGAGAGAGAGAGAGAGAGAGAGAGAGAGAGAGAGAGAGAGAGAGAGAGAGAGAGAGAGAGAGAGAGAGAGAGAGAGAGAGAGAGAGAGAGAGAGAGAGAGAGAGAGAGAGAGAGAGAGAGAGAGAGAGAGAGAGAGAGAGAGAGAGAGAGAGAGAGAGAGAGAGAGAGAGAGAGAGAGAGAGAGAGAGAGAGAGAGAGAGAGAGAGAGAGAGAGAGAGAGAGAGAGAGAGAGAGAGAGAGAGAGAGAGAGAGAGAGAGAGAGAGACGCCTAACTCCACCTATGCTAAGAATAGCTTGGACACAGAAACCAAAGAGAATATACTTCAGGAACATGTATTCCTGCTTGCCGCCTTCGTCACGTATCTACTCTCACCCAGATGGCTAGATTCAACGATCTGCAGTAACAAGAACAAAATCTGTTAGTTACCTTTAACTTTAATTCCTTATCACCAAATCCACTCACTCTCCATCTCTACTAACTCATTCAAATCAAGGTGTAAGAGGGCCCCATATGGCCGTCGAATTGGGCTTCCAAACTTCCCGATCCGGCGATGCTACCTCTGACCAATGGATGGTTGCGTGAAGCTTCTCCTCATTGCGGCATGGCACAGCATCAACATACTCGGTCTGAATGCAGCTATCCTTTCTGCCACCGACCCGCTCTCTCTCAACTACAAAGAGTCGCCGTTATCCCCACGATCTGGCAAATCTCTTTCTCATCCATTCACAACTACTACAACACTCGTTCGTTACCGTTCAGTAAAATAAAATAAAAACCCCCCACTCCCTCGCTTTCAACCTCGGATCGTCTTTGTCCTTCGTTGATAATCTTTTCTTTTATCATCGCAACAATGCGTTTCATCCAGTTTTTGGCGTCCACTGCGGTGCTCGCTACTGCTGTCACCGCCGGTGACTGGGACAACAAGTACGATGACCATAACAAGCCCGATGACCACAAGTACGATGATCACAAGTATGATGATCACAAGTATGATGATCATAACAAGTGGGATTACAAGTTCCCCAAGAACGTAACCACCAAGTACACCACGGTCATTAGCACTGATTTCACGACTTTCTGCCCCGTAAGTCCCAACCCTTGTTGTTACAAGACTAGTCTTTTCAAGAGATTGCCTGACTAACTATTGTGATAAGTCGCCAACCATCATCCCAATTGGTAGCATCACTTACACGGTCACTAAGCCAACTACGTTGACCATCACCAGTAAGTATCTCCAGCTAAGGTTCCCAAGCTTCATCGGCTTCCGTAGCTGACTCGTGATAGACTGTCCTTGCACCTTTACCCATCCGGTTCCTCCACCACCACCACCACCTCCTCCTCCTCACACCAGTGCTCCTCCACCTCCTCCTCCACCTCCTCCTGTCACCACCAAGTCTCCCCCGGCCAGCTCTGAGGCTCCTCCTCCTCCTCCTCCGGCCAGCTCTGAGGCACCGCCTCCTCCTCCCGTCACCACCAAGTCTCCCCCACCGCCTCCTCCTCCTCCTCCTCCACCACCTCCCCCGGCCAGCTCCGAGGCTCCTCCTCCTCCGGTCGAGACCACTCCGGTCCCACCACCACCGCCTGCCACTGGAACAGCCCCTGCAGTTATCCCCACTGCTGCTGCCGACAAGACCAAGGCTGGTATCGGTGCTCTCATCATTGCTGGTGCCGCCGCTCTGGCTCTCTAAATGCAGAGGTCGTCTTCAGCAAATTTATGGAGGTGGCTATGAAATGGTCATCCTCCCATTATGGAACAGTTCTCAGCTTCTAATTCTCGAGTTGGGTTAATATTCTTACGCTCCTTCACATCTTAGAAATTACTTTACATAATACTTGAGAACTGAAGGTGGATGGATTATATAATAAGGTTGTTAGACCTGATTATCTTAGACAGATGTTGGTTAAATAAATAAAAAAGTACGCTCCTTTAAAAAAATAAATTGGGGTCTTGTAATTTGTGATACAGTAGTTGAATTGTCTCAACGACCTTATGATTTTGTCATGCTTCTCACTTCCTCATCATTCAAAGTCATAAGGTGGTTGGATCACACACAACAACCAGTCATCGAAAATCCTATCGTGAAGCAGCAATGATCAAAATCGGCGTAGCATAGAGTTTGCCTGCATTTGCTGCTAGCTTACAGATCCCAACAACCCAGAAGCCTCAAGCCTTGATCTCACCTCCCGAACTAAGGCTTTGGCTTCTTCAACTTCGACCCCATCCTGGCACAACTCAGCTGCTAGTCGATTGGCTGTTGCGTAATCTGCTGTTCGCATGGCAAACTTGGCCAACCACATTCGTGCCTTGCTGGTGGCGGCTGTGACGCCAGTACCCTCGGTACTTGCCTCCAGATTATTCTCTTCTCGCTCAATATAGCCATCAGAGCCACCAGGAGAATCATTATGTATCTTCACAGGCTCGGCGAGATTTCCAGCAGCAGCTGGGCCACCGTCCTCTTGTGCAACGCATAACTCCATGTAGGCTTTAGACTCCTCCTCCTCACCAAGTTGATCATACATGTTAGCAATTTGCAAGAGTATCTCCGGGTCCATCTGCCCAGTAGCGCCGCGCGCGCCCAACAAATCTCCGCCACCGCCGAAGCTGCTGCCCACGTCATAGTACGCATCAGCGAGTAGAGCTCGTTTGAGGGCCTTGATGCCGTCACGCTCTCGGCCCATCTTTTGGAGGCACGATCCAACTGCCATCCACATTTTGCCATCCCAAGGCCGAAGACCCGCCGCCTTTTTATAGTACCAGAGCGAATACGTATGCATTTCCAGCATTTCGTAAGTTTGCCCGAGACCGTACCAAGCACGATAGTCACGCCGGTTGACATCTACAGCTCGCCGATATGATTCTATAGCAGCATGTGTATTCTTCAGCTCGACGTATTCATGGCCCATCAATGTCCAAGCGGAAAGGCATGATCTGTCAAGCGTCAGCGCTCGACGGAAGTATCCCACAGCCTTCTCATGCATTGACAAAAGGGAGTAGTAGTTTCCTATCACGACACAAGATTCCGGTCGAAATTTGTCCACGCTTGAACATAGGTGAGCTACAAATGCCAGTTTCGGCCGCAGATTCAAGACATAAAGAATATTGGAATAGTGATCCAATGAGTCTAGTCTATGTGGGTGAAGGGATAGCAGCCGGCTGAAATGTTGCTCAGCAGCCATTAAATCTTTTGCATGGTAGGCCAGCAGTGCATTGCATGTGAGAAGAAATGAAGAAGTCGGGAAAATGGAGAGGAGTTGATCAAGAGAATTCGCAAGCCCTGCTGATTGTTGGTATAGTTCAAGTGAAGTGTGAAGATGAAACATGTAAGAAACAATGTTCTGAGGACAGTGCCGGCATACTCGGTTGAGCTGGAGACTTTTATATCAGTAGCTGGGACCCAAAATAAAGAGACATGTTCCAACCAACTCACATCCTCAACTCTGGATATCAGAGACGTCATCTCCAGCCAGCAGCCCCAATTCATGGGATACTTATGAACGCTGCGTATGAGAAACTCTAGAGCTTTCTCATCATTCTTTTCTTTGGCAAGCACCATGCCGTATCTGGTCAAATTAATTATTAGAAATTGTCATGGAACCAGACAAGTGACGAGATGTGGTGGTTCAACGCACAAGTATTCTAGCCATCCCTGGCTTCCGAGAACCTCATCATCATCCGTGGTTCTCTCTTCAAACCAGGCAGCCAAAAATCTCCCAACTATTAAAAGCTGCTTATTGACGACAGTGCCGAGATCCTGAGGGCCCATAACCATCTCTGACTCTTCATTTTTGCGCTTTTCCCCAGACATGAACTTGGCATAAAGTGCCAAAAATAGACTCTTCTGACTGAGCTTCGGCAGCGGGACCGAACTCAGCTTTGACTCGTCCGTTGCCCTGGACTTGCCCTTACCCTTTGTGGCTGCCACAGGCTTTTCGATGCGCGAATCGAGAACGGTAGACAGTAAGGAGTCTGGCAGGAAGACAGCGGCGCAACGGTCATATTCCTTGCAATCAAACAGGGATTTGGCGAGGAGATACTTGCTGAGCTCCATTGCCTCTAGAGTAGCTTCATCGACATCTTGATTGGGAGAGAAAATTGGTGAGGTATGTTTGAGCTCGTGGCTGCTAGCATCTTCTTCACCGTCTCCCGTCTCTGGCACCGCGTTGAGGAGCTCAGCTGCCCTTGAAAGTCAAATCATCAGCCTTGTGCCCTCTTTTTTCTTTTCTTTTTTTCTTTTTTCTTTTTCAACTCGCAAGCAATAATAAAGACAGTAGACTAGCTAACCATTTTGCTGATTGATAGAGACATCGCTCGGAACATTTCACCACGGCATCCTGAAGAGCTACCCTGAGCTGTGCGACCTCGTGGGAGCTCAACGGCATGCTGAAGTAAACAAAACAGCTGAAATCTGGTAGGTATTAAAACTGTACAGAAGTTATGTAATGGCTGCGCAGGCTCAGTTTAGGGCCTTCCAGTGATTGAACGAACCCTTGCTCCCTACCAACTTATGTCATAGGGTTAGATGTCAAAATGTATCAGACTGACTGTAACTTGCACGACAGCCTTTTGAAGTTGATGGATGTCGCGATAAGCAACTGCCAGCCAATAAACAAAATCCGAGTACGTTGCTTCTTCCGTACTCGTATCAAACGGGTGCTAAAGATTAGCGGCCGGCTACAGTGCATTTAGCAACCCGATGGCGGCTGCTCATACTGTTTCAGGGCACACCAACTTACTTGCATCCACTTATCCATTTTCCAGGTACCACACACACCAATTTCCCAGCGAAAAGGTACGCAATACCACCTACCATTTACCGGCAGCCCTGTAGGCCTACAGTACTCCCTACGTGTGATTTATTTACGGAGTAGTTAAATCCTACTAATGGATGCAGCGCGCTAAAATGCCTGGCCCATTTTGCGCTACTTTTCACTCATCCTAGACTCTCACCGCCCTCCAGACCAGAGGATCCCCAAGCGGATCCCCCCCAAAAAAAAAACCCGCGAGACGCTTCGAGTAACGTTTTTGCGGTAGAATCAGTCTCTCGTCCTCTCAAAGACCCGCTTGGACCCCAAATTAAGCCCAAACAGAGATGATGAGGGGCATCCCCGTCATTATCCGTCATTTTGGTCATATTTTCTTGTAAAAATGGAGGGGGGAGAAGGTGAAAGTTAGCACTTCTGTCCTGTTCTCTACTTAAAATCGATCCAACCAACGTTGACCTCCCAAATATATATCGACCACCTCCCAATCGCTGCTTCAGCAAGACTCTTTTTCTTCTTCCTCTTCTTTCTTTTCCTTCTCTTTACTTTTTCTTTTTTTTCTACAATACATTATACCCATTGCTCTACTTTCTGCTGCTCTTTCTTAATTGGCTCTTAATTATAAACCGTCGCCATGGCTCAGAAGACTACGCTCAAAGAGTTCGAAGCTGTCTACTCCAAGTTGGAGGAAGCTATTCTCGACCATGCTAGATCCTACAAGTTGCCCGAGGCCGAGCTGAACTGGTTGAAAAAGGTATATTTAAAGGAAGAAAAAAAAAACCCCTTGATCTCAGTTGATTCCCGGCAAATAAAAGTGAAAAAGAAAAAAAATTAAACTTACTTACTTACCACTTTGTTTTCCATAGTCCCTCGAGGTCAATCCTCTAGGTGGAAAATGCAACCGGGGCATGTCCGTTCCCGACTCAGTGTCCATCATCCTTGGTCGACCTCTAACTGAGGATGAATACTTCAAGGCTGCCACTCTGGGTTGGATGACAGAGCTCCTCCAGGCCTTCTTCCTCGTCTCAGATGATATCATGGACAGCAGCATTACTCGCCGTGGCCAGCCTTGTTGGTACCGCCAAGAAGGTGTCGGCATGATTGCCATCAACGATGCCTTCATACTCGAAGCTTCCATCTATACAATCCTCAAGAAGTTCTTCCGTGACCACCCCCGCTACATCGAAATTGTTGAGCTTTTCCACGAGACCACCTACCAGACCGAGCTTGGCCAGCTTTGCGATCTGCTTACTGCCCCGGAGGACAAGGTCAACCTCGACAACTTCTCCATGAACAAGTACAGCTTTATCGTCATCTACAAAACCGCCTACTACTCTTTCTACCTCCCCGTCGCCCTGGCGCTGTACCAATTAAACATTGCCACCCCTAAAAATCTCAAGACAGCCGAGGACATCCTCATTCCCCTTGGCGAGTACTTCCAGATCCAAGACGACTACCTTGACAACTTTGGTCTGCCTGAGCACATTGGCAAGATCGGCACGGACATCAAGGACAACAAGTGCTCTTGGTTGGTCAATCAGGCTCTGCAGATTGTCACCCCCGAACAGCGCAAGATTCTTGAGGAAAACTATGGTCAGAAGGACGATGCCAAGGAGCAAGTCATCAAGAAGCTCTACGACGACCTAAAACTAAAGGAGAGATTCGAGGCGTATGAGGAAAAAACCGCTGGTGAACTCAAGGCTCTAATTAGCAACATTGATGAGAGCGAGGGTCTCAAGAAAGAAGTGTTTGAGGTGTTCTTGAGCAAAATCTACAAGCGAAGCAAATAAATTTTCTACTTCTCAGACATAGAAAACTTAGTTGAATTAGAAGCAGCGATTTTATGGTGCTATGGCGTCATATTAAGAACGACAGAAACTCGGATTATATCCGTATTTTCACAATATTAAAAAAAAAAAAATTAAAGACCGAATTATTATTATTCACTATTGCCTTTCCATGATTTCTCCCTTGTATGCATACGCTTAATATCTAGCTCCCAATGCTGAGTGTGGCTCGAGAAAGCTCAACTCTATTCCAACCAAAAAAAAAAAAAATCCCATAATACTCCACCACCACCCCCTATCTATAGCTTGCTGGTTTTCCATCCGGTGACACTCAATTCTGAATAAATTATGAACAAAAGAAAAGAAAAAGAAAAAAAAATAGTTGCTATGACCAAGACGTGTGTATTCAAAAACATAAACAAAGGGAATACCAAAAACTTGATTATCGAAAACTTTCTTGCTTTCTGGATCAGGGTCTCATAACAATGACTGCATCGTTTTCATGCATCGACTATATATGCAAATTATCTGGCATGGTTGACCAGAGGCTCCGGCCGGCGCTCTTGAGGACGGTCCTTGGGGCGCTCATGGCGATCGTGCTGCAAAGGACCTGGCCGACGATGATCACGACTACGCGAGGCGGCATCGTGAGGATGAGGCATCCGGTTAGGTCTTGGGCCGGGTCCTCGATGTTGCATAGGTACTATGGGAAGGTCTTCAGCAGCTGGGAAACGCCGAGAGCCTGAAGAACTGGCTATAGAACGACTACGGCTTCTTGTGCTCGGCGGTGGCAGAGGACCGCCGCTAGGAGGTGGGCCAGACCTTCCTCCTGGAGACCCAGGTCCTGATAGACTTGATGTTGCAAAGTTGACGAGAGGCGATCCCGGTGGAGGACGCAGCCCTTGTCCTTGCCTAGATCCGGGGCCATGTCGAGGTCCGTCCCGGGGCCGCGGCGGCTCTGGAAAGTTGGAAACAAAGGTTAAAAGCGGCGCCGGCCCCTTTCCACGCTCGGGTTGCGCCGTAGCTTCAGCTGTCACAGGCCGTCGAAGATGAATCGAGGTACTCCGATTACGCGCGCTGTGTTCTGCGGCGGAAGGGAACCACGATCTCGATTCAGGTTCAGGTGCAGGCGTCTTGGGGGAAGAAGCCACATTAATACTATTCAACAAAGATGGGCCTTCTATGAAGGGGCCTTCAATCTTTTCAACCTTGGTAGCATTGCCATCATCCGCGGTCCCAGCCTCCTCTTTGCGCTTTTCGTACGTATTTCCCAGCAAGCCATTGGGCGAAAACTCATGCTCGCCATCTCTCATGCTAGTAGCGACAGACGTCCCCGCGGCCTTTCTTCTTTTAGACATGGTCTTATTCAACTGAGCCTCCAAAGCCAACTTTTTAGTAGACTCCTCAATAGCTTTGGTGAAATCACTCTCGTCTATAAACGACCCAGTGGAAAGAGCTAAATTGGGATTAGGGACTTGTGGAGATTTTTCGCTGACGAGCGGTTTCTTGACCGTGTCGAGTCCCAGATTAAGTGGTGGAGGCCTCTCTATAGGGCGCGAATGCGTTACCTTATTGACGAGATACCAACTTCGCCAAGCATGTACCAGGTCAAAGAATCTCTGAGCCACTCCAGCATCATCAGTGCAGAAGAAATGAACGAAATTTTCTCCATTGGGGAACACAACGGTCTTCTGCTGACTTTTGATAGCATAGCAGATTTTCTTGGGAGGTTTTAGATGCCGCCTCGCTTCACTCTCCTTGGGCTTATAAATGTCAAAGTCTGAGAGATGGCACAATGACGTGCTGTCTTTGTCCGAGATTTGTGCATCGGCACGCTTGGAGGAAAACATTTGTCCAGTATTGAGCAAAGTTATAAATCGTTTGCTCCATTTACCTGGACGAGGGGAGTGATAAAGCTGAATGGTGAAGCCAGGTGCAGGCTCATCTGTCCGTGGCACGGACGAGAGTTCGAGATTTTCAATATCTTCCGAAGCATCACATGGTATAACCAAAACCGAATTATCTTGGTCACGGTCCCAAGAGTTCAGAGCGTCTCGCACACGCTCGTATCGTCGCATGCGTCGCTCCAAGCCAAGGGCGTCGTAGCACTCAATGACAACGCTCATTTCAACGTCAACATCATGCCTTGTCTGAGCGGCCGTTGCTATGAGGATGTCAACCGGCGTCGTCTCCGTATTTACTTCCAGATTGATGGTTGAAGATAGGCATCGAACAGTGATACGCTACAGGGAGGGGAAGTGGTTAGCAAATGGGCAGAAATTGAACCACAGGTGTATACCCATCAAAGCAAAATAGTAAATACTCACTCGCTCACCGCCATTAATAGCAGAGATGGGCGCGTCGCCATTGGGGCTCGGTTCGATGAAACTCATCCTGTTGGCGCTATGTGGTGGAGGCGAGTCTTCGATGCTACTTCTTCGACTCAAGCTGGGCGTAAAAACAGTTGGTGCAATGGTGCTGGGAGTACCCGGCGGTAGTAAAGGAGTCAATGGCGGCTGGATCAAATTGGAGCTACTCGGTTTCCTGCTCCTCGAAAACAAATTGAGCTTCTCCAATATAACCCTCTTTGGCTTAGCCGGGGTTGGTGTCGAAGGCTGGGCTTGAAGACGTGTGAGATCAAATTTCCGCTGCTCATCGATAACGAGATCCCTTTCGGCTTCGAGTCGCGCAACGTCGTCTGCACAGCGGGCGATCTCTTCTTCTTCTTGACAGCTGTTCAGAGCTTCCGTCTTCTTGCGTTGCGCCTCTTCAATCTCAAGGTCCAATTGCGCCGCGAGATCTTCAATTTCTCTCTCAGTCCTGCTCAAAATGCTCAAGGGCGAACCGGGTTCTGAATAAAAAGATCTGGCTGAAGGTGAAGGTGGCGGCTTCAAATCGCCCAATATTCTCCTCTCTATAAGCGAAGGACTAGAGTCGTTTTTGAGATTCGCGCTGAGAACAAAGTTGGGAATGGGTCGAGAATCCGACGGCAAAGGGGGTGCTAGTGAAGGTGAAGGTGAAAGTGAAGGTGAAAGTGAAAGTGAAATTGGCGCAGGAAGATTGCAGGCCCCTGCGATGCTCTTGGTTCGGTCTCTTGACCCGGGCGATTTCTGGGAATCTGTATCACGGAACAGGTTGAAACGAGACGAAACGCTCTTCCCCCGAAAAGTACGATTTCGAGGGGTCTTTGGTGGGGGCGGTTCGGGGGGCGCCTGGAGCTGGAGTGGCGCCTGGAGGGCCCCTGCAGCTTCTGCAGCCTCCATTGCAAATGATTGCCTGTAAGTTGCCTGTAGCCGCTTTTTAGGGCCGCTGTTAGGGCTGCCGTCAGGGCTGCTGTCAGAAATAGGCTTTAACAGCTGAGCGGATCCCCCCCAGCAATAAGGTTCCAGTGCTTCAGTCGATCAATAAACTGGAGTCTCGTAGAGAAACGCAGTTACTAGACCTTGTTTGCTTGTTTTGTCGTTTTTGGGTTCCGTAAGCAACCAAGTCAGCAAGCGACCTGGAAATTTATTTTGATATTATCGCGTGTTACAGAGATCAAAGCGTCTGAACCGGGGCAATAGTATCACCAAATAATTAAAAGAAAACAACAACCCCTTGCCCTTTTTTATGTTCTTTTTTCGCCCCTCTTTTCTTTCTTTTGGTTTTTCTTTCTGAAAATTGATTTTCTTTTAGTTCGTCGGCTTTCGTGTAAGCTTCGTTGTTATGCGCAAGTTGCGAGACAAGGCGATTGACTGATTATCCGTCGTATCACTGTTGAGTCCAGTCACTATTATGCTGCCTTCCCGATATACCGTCTCGCAACTGACATACCCAATTTCGAAATTGACCTCGTAGAAAGAGTAGACGTTTTGATCGTCTTCAAAGTCACACCACTTTTTCTCCAATAGTCTCGGAGGAATGAGCAGCCCTAAATTTTAATAAAGAGGCACCTGTAGAGGCAGCTTAGAAGGGAGATTAGGGGAAGAGAGGAAACGGCGAAAGTGAAGAAGAAGTATAAAATAATAAAAGAGAGAGAGAGAGAGAGACAGAGAAGGAAAGAGAAAATCTCAATCAAGAATTCAGCGCAATTTCTCTTGTCTGGAGACCTCATGGCAAGCGATCAGTCGCCGTCATGTCATGTCGCCAAAATATCATTCTCATCCAACTCCTCAAAACCTCCCACCGTCGGCCGCACAATCATTTCCGTTCCCATGTCTTGGAATATCGTCTCGCTTGGAATAGGCCTTGTAATAGAATTTCTCCGTAGTAATACTGTACAACAGTACTCTTTGCGTGCTATATTTAAGCGCCTACAAAGGGGGTTGTTATTATTTGCTTCGCTTCGTGCGGGTCCCAATTTGGCCCAGTTCAGGGTTGGTGTCTCTCGCACCACAAGAAATACAACCTTGTGGCTTCAATTCTACTCCTAGAAAAGGAGTTTTTGATGTAAGGGAGGCGCATCTTTGTTAATCCAAGCCTTTGCGGAGTAGAGTCCACATAATAATCGACAAGAAGTTGCGCTGGTGCATCAACCAAAGTATCAGATTGCTAGTATCGCGAATGTTAGTTTGGCCATCCCCCTATTCCTTTTATACTTGATCCTTATTCATTCGTACTCGCCGTGCGCTGCTGTCAGTCTCGCTACAAGGTTTACATGGAGTATCTGCTCAAAGGACTTCAGAATGCTAATAATAGTTTATGTCTTTGTAGAATGTGCTCCAAGTGGTTTTTTACCTTTATCGAGGCATCTCCTTTCGAGGGTCATTAAGCTGTTCAAAATATTCCATGTCACCTTCTGAGCGGATCCCCCACGAACCACCGTTCGGTTATTTTGCTGGCTGGGTCTCTATTTCATCCTTCTCTCCTTACTTCTTCTCCGTGCAGTACAAGGCAGAATATTGCATGTAGCAGTACTCATAAAATGAAAGGTGCGTAGTTGTGATTGATTAATAAATCGGAATACGGCATTTCATGCATCGAGTCTCCGTCCATGACACATACTTGTATTAGCGGCACAAACTGTCTTAAATGGCAATGCCACGCATGGTAGATTTACACTCCATACTTTGTACTCGCACTATTAATAATACCTGGGAAAGTGATAGTACTCAAAGGATAGCTCATGTGCCCACACGGCGCGTCCAGGTATTGATTGCGTCGTCTTTATACCTAGACTCACATGTCACCCTGTGGAGGGTATTGCTAGGCGAAGTCGCCGACAAACAATCGCATTCAATCAATTGAGGTGGCAGAATGAATGAGAGGCTAGTTAGCTACTTGCGAAAAGCACGAACCTCGCGGCGCCACCAGCTAACGAAATCGGTCGAGGAGACATCGATCTCAAGATTCTTGAGCTCTTGGGTGCTCAAGTGGCAATCATACGGTCGTTGCACACTTGCATTGGGATCATTCCCTTCCGTGTTTGGCTCAATATTGGCAATTGACAAGCCCATAATCTCGCCAAACGCTTGACAGATTTCGTACTTAGTCATCCTGTCTTCGCTCGAGAACTGGAGAGTCTGGGGCAAGCCCTTGCGATCACTAGAGTTGAGGTACTTGATCGCCACATCTATGAAACAAGTAGAACGCAAATTAGCCTGAGCACAGCTTCCGAGTTGTCATCGGCAGTTGAACAGATTTTGGATGTCAAGGGAATCAAGGTACTGTTTTTTCATTCGCCAAATTGGGGGAATCAAATAGGGGGGTCGAGGCAAACTGAGACAACAGAAAGCAAGTGACGAGACTCGCATGAAGCGTTCTGAGAGTACTGTGAGACAAACATACCGTGACATATCCTTCCGACGTCTCCCGTGTTGGTCGGGTAGCGAAGAGCCCAATGGTCCATCTTGATTTTTGTTCCCTCAGTCTGAGCCTTCCAGACACTATCCATTAACACATTGACAGCACTTTCGGATGGCGTTTCCGCATGGCCATAGAGCACCGGGACTCGAAGAATAATTCCAAGACCATCCTTTCCGGCTGCGGCATATTCCCCCAACACAGCCTTCTCGCCGTCAAGCTTTGTTTGGCCGTACAGATTAGTTGGACCCGGGGTAGCATTGGCCTCGTAAGGGGCATCACCTGGCCGCCCAGGAAAGACATAATCAGTAGAGATATAAATCATTAAAATATCCCGAGCCGCAGTAACGCTAGCTAGTGACTTGCTGGCCGCGATATTGAGAGCTTTGGCTCCCTCCGGATCCTTATCAACCTTGTCTGGGAACCGCTGCGCCGCACCTGGAGAGACGAGATAGTAAGTAGTATCAGCCATCTGAACAACTTCCATTGGCAAAAAGGGGTTTTCAGCTCATACAGTGAATTACCACGTGGGGTCTGCCGCCCATTAAGGAGAAGTCTCATTAGCATATGAATCGTCATATCGGCTATACAAAGCCGCCAAAATGAAAAGCAGCAGCAAAGCGTACCGTATCTCATCTAGAGCTCTGGTAACATCAGCTGCGCTGCCCAAGTCAACCTTGAGGTTATCAACGCCATCTGCTCTTGAATGGCCAGTTCCCTTAATGGTCCATCCACCACGAAGTCGAAAGGCGGCCACAACCTCCCTGCCCAACAGCCCAGTGGCGCCGGTAACGAGGACTGTCCGCTGTGCCATTGTGGTTTAAGCAGTATGAGATCTGAAACCTTGGTTTGCAAATGTCCCTTTCAGCGTCAATTGAACTGTGTTGATTGCTGAGATCGCTAGTGATGTGTATGTTACAGAGGGATAGCCAAACTTGAAGCTCTTGTTACTAAGGGAAAGTACTCATTGCTTGTGGTTGATATCAACGAGTAATAGATCTTAAGTACCTATTCTGTTACCAGAGGCTGGTGGAGCACTGACGCGAGGCGAGGAACCGACTCCGCATTTTCCATCAAGGCCTACCCTAGATAGTGTTCAACTCAGATATGAGTGCACATCATGGCAGATGTAGTGGATTTTAAATTAAAAGTCATTTGCTCCAACTAGAAGTAATTCAATTAACAGTAGATGAATTGGTTTGCGAAGCTTTCCTGGTAGTTGTTGTGTTACTTTCCATAGCGGTGGTATAACGGAGCTTACACGGAGCATATTATTAGTAAATAAACGAGTAATGAAATTTTTAATTCTAGTCAAGGAATCATCCAAGAAAGCGGTTAAATATTTCACTGTATGTACATATTATTTTAGTTTTAATTCTATAGAAGCAGTTACATATACAGCACTTATCTTGGTATACTAGATATTCGTACATACTCGGTGGTTGACTACTACCCTTCTTTTACTCAAATAAGAAGAGCTTCAGCGAGCTCCCCCCCCTAAAGAGCCCAACGTTTAGTGAGTTTTAAGCTTGATAGCTTACAAGTACTCCGTACAGAATACCCGCTCTGGCTTATCGCTGGCTCCACCTCAATTATCTTGAACAAAGTCAGTACAAACTAACTTCTATCACACACATATCATTCTCTTTAGTCTTTCCTATAGCCACGATGCCTCCAAAGCGTATGACAGCAAACCCCATAAAACCATCTCGTCACCGAGCTGGCAAAGCTACCGGTGCCGATTCCTCCTCCGACTCAGATGCTAGCGACGCGGACGAACCCGTCGAGCCCGTTGCTATTCCTCCTCCACCGAAAGCTACCAGCGCCGGTAGAATCATCAGCAATTTAAACAAAGTCGATCTCGCCTCTCGACGTAAAGATGCGGAAGCTGCGGAAGCGCGTCGAATTGCTGCGGAAAAGGCAGAAAGGCTAGCAGCAGAAGAAGGCTTCGTTACAGAGGAAGAAGAAGACGAAGACGACAATGAGGAGGAAGATGAAGACGAAGAAGAAGATGATGATGAATCAGAAGAAGAGGAGAGCAGTAGTGAAGAAGAGGCACCTAGAAGATTGATGATGAGGCCAAAATTCGTACCCAAGAACCAACGAGGTATCGCGAAAGATAAAGAGAAGGATAATGAAATTGCAAGACAAGCCGAAGAGGAAGCTCGAAAAAAGGCCGCCGCCGACGAGCTTATTGAAGAACAAATTCAAAAAGACCTAGCCGCACGCGCTGCAGGGAAGAAGCATTGGGACGACGAAGAGAACGAAGAGTCAGATGTCGACACAACGGATGGGCTAGACCCAGAAGCCGAAGAAGCAGCTTGGAGGGTGCGCGAACTGAAACGCCTCAAACGCGCGCGTCAAGTCATTGAGGAACGAGAGAAGGAGCTCGCAGAAGTCGAACGGCGCCGCAATCTCACAGAAGAAGAACGTGCCGCCGAAGACGAAGCCTTTCTCGCGAAACAAAAAGAAGAAAAGGAAGGCAAGGGCAAGATGGCGTATATGCAAAAGTACTATCACAAGGGAGCCTTCTTCCAGGAAGAAACTGCCGCTGCGGGCTTGCTCCAGCGAGATATCATGGGTAGCCGTATACAAGACGATGTGCGCAACCGTGAGGCACTTCCAGAGTATCTGCAGAGACGAGATATGACCAAGCTGGGCAAGAAAGGTGCTACAAAGTACAGGGATATGCGGACTGAAGATACTGGACAGTGGGGGTCATTTGGCGGTGATGGTAGGAGAGATGGCCGTGGCCGGTTTGACGACGACGATCGCTTTCGACCGGATGAGAGGGGTGCTCAAGGTGCGAATGCGATTCCGTTGGGAGAGCGCAGGGGAGAAAGACGGGGAGATGCGGAAAGGAGAGGTGACGATCGAGATAAGCGTGATAGGAGAGACGGCTATCGGGACAGACGGGACCAGGGAGATGGCTACCGTCACCGAGACTACTCAAGATCTCAATCACCGAGAAGAGATCGAGACCCGGACCGAGACCGAGGCCGAGACCAAGCGGGAGAGGATTATCGGAGTCGTCGAAAGAGAAGTACGTCTCGTGAGAGAGATCGCTATGACAGCGATAAGAGACGCAGGGTTGATGTGGGAGAGTAAAAAAAAAAAAACCCATACAAAGAAAGAGATGCGACATAATGGGAAAAAAATTCAAAGACGCAGTTCGCATCTATAACATTCCCTCATCATAAAGAAGATCATAATACCTATCTACTCTATATATACCCCGTCTATTTGCATAGAAAGGACGCCCGAATATCATACTAGCTCTATGGCCAAAATAAAAGCTAATAATTGAGAAATATATATTAAAAAAAATTGTGCCATTATTTCATCATCACTTGGTTGATATATATATGTAAAAGCGCTACCTTCTTTTTCGTCTTTCTATATCCTCACAATCTCTACTCTGGCTCTATCAAACACTCTGTGACTAATCATGCCGTCTATTACGTCTCCATTTAAAGACGGAGGATAGAGCGTCATGCGAGCGTATGTACCTGGACCACGTCTCTTGGATAGGAAGCCTGGGTTGATAGCCAGAACACTTTCAACGACCTATTTCCCATGTTAAGCCTTGGGAGAAAAGAGGGCGGAAAATTTGAAAAAAATAAATAAAAATAAAATAAAAATAAAAATAAAACCTGAAAAGGAAGACAGGATGAGTAGACTTTTAACATACCTTCGCGAAAGGAGGTAATGAACTAGGCGTTAGCATTACATCTGGCCGAACGTTGACCATTTCGCCCAACTTGAGATAGCTCATGTCAAGCATAGCACCTGTCGCAAGTGCTTCCTCTGTTCCCGTCTTAGGAAGCCTTGATCGATCTGTTGGGGGAAACACGGGGAAGTAATGCCGCTGCTCAACAAGATAGCGACACAACCGTCCCATTAGATCCCCCATAGGAGCTCCCTTGGCGATCTCCTCGCTACGTAATTCATACAGCACGTCCTGGCTTGATAGACCGAGCACAATCTCGTTCATGGATAGTGTCATGGGATTGGAAACGATGCGTACCGACTTGGGCAGGCCAAGCTCTCGCCGGGGAATGGTATCCTGCGGCCAGGAGACGTGCTTGTCGAGGATGTCGCGTACAGAAGGGACGAGAATGACAGTGAGGTGAGGGTTTGCAGACACGAGGCGGTTTAACGCCGGGGCGAATAGATACTTGAAGACGGTATTCATATTGGCGGTGTCAGGATCGTATGTTGCTTCTTCAGGAAGATCAAAATCGCCTGTAGCTATAAGGGGGTGGTCGACGTCGAGGAATGGCCCTGTGAGAACGAGGGCATCGGCATACGTATCAGCTGCCTGGTTGCAGAGTGCTTGCAGCGGCTCATAATCGAGGTTGTCGTCGGCCGTGTAAGGCCCTGCTGCGTAAATGATGTTTAGCGGTGTAGGATCAGAGTCAGAGTCCATGGCATCTGGGTCACCCTTGAGCCTCTCTCTATGGGTTTCCAGGGCTGAAGGACTGGAGGCTGCGTTTGGCAAAAGAGGCATGTCTAGAACCTCTTTGACGATGAACTCATCCCCTGTAATGTTACTGCCTTTGAGTGCGACAATCTGTCCTGGGAAGAAGCTCCAGCTTCGGACGTTGTCCAGTTTGAGCGGCACTCTCAGACCCCTCCCCATGCGCCTTGATGTTTCTAGTACTATCGAAGCAGCATTGAGTTTCCCCTCGAGAGAATCTGACGCTATGCGGCCCACAGCTACAACTTCCGTCGTGCTTGCGGTTGCAGCGTTGCCAAAGGCAGAGTCCTCCAAACTATGATGCTCGCGGACAAGATCAATAAAGTCGTCGATCCGATCGTCCAAGATCTCGCTGGCCTCTGATAGTTTCATCGCAAGCGGTTTATAGCCAGTCTTCTTCTGATCAGAGGCAGCCATAAGCTTGATCCTCGGTTCAGGGAACGGCGCAATGGGTGCTTCGGCTGGCGGGAGCTTGTCATTTAAGATTTCTACCACCTCTCCCGGGTTCTGTCGATCTGCAAAGGACGCAGCTCTAAGAAGAAGAACAACAACAAATAAGTCACAAGTTAGCGCATCGCATATTATTTTGCAAGCCAGGAATTTAGTTTTTTTGACGATACTAACGGAAGATTCATGGATCTCAACTGCTCATTGAGCCCTGCCGCTGGTGAGCTCGGTATATCCTTCTGTGTATCCATCCTCTTCCTCAAGCTGCCTCCACCACTCCCAGGCGCTTTATGAAACCTCCCTCCTGTCGCAGGCGTACTTGGGACCAGCCCATCCAGCATGCCAAACACATCACCGCCCTTGGCACTCGCCTTGGGCCTCGGCGTGGGTGCCATCTTCCTCTCACTCTTGAGCTGCACCCGTCGTTGTGACTTCTCCAGCTCATCTTGTATGCCCTGCTTCAGGCCGCGTATATTGGATAGAGTAACGGTCTGTGCATCTACATCCATCTTAATGCAGTACGATTCCCATTTGAAATAGAGGTCCTCGGCCGAGATGTCATGTAGACGTGCCATAGATTGGAGCTCGCTGAGAATATCTGGCTCCAAGGTCCCGTTGGGAGCGAATCGAAATTGGATTTCTTCGTCAGCCATGATGGGGTGACAGGAGTTCGCCAATTGACCAATTGTTTAGCTTAAAGCTCCCTGGTATCTAGGAGCAACTGACTGAAGGCAAAATAAACTTTGCAGAAGTAATAGCAGTGACTGTTTAATATTGTCTGTAGTAGAGGCTGTTTTGAGAGAGAAAGAGAGAGAGAGAGCTGTAGTAGTGGTGGGGGCTGGAACGCGTCTATAGAGGACCCTCAACGCGTTAAGTGGCATACTGGATCGAGCTTACTAGTACTCCGTATAGGTGCACTATATCGCCAGCCAACCATTTCGCATTTCATTAACAATACATCGAAACTTCCTCTCTTCCTCAACTACCAGTGGCTATGATTATATAGTTCGAGACCTTATTTAAATGGCTCAGTTTAAAATAGTTTTTGAATATTTATTTAATTGACATCAATTCTATATATTTAGTCAAAGTATTCTTTTTGAAAGCTTCCAAAATCTTAGCTCTCCCTTCTCATTCCTTCAGTAAACTGAGAAGCAATCAAGGAAAAGGGAGAACACGAATTGTTAATATCATAAAAACGTTGAGCCTTGCTCTGGTATCCACTATGCTTAACACTATATAGTCGCCTATCTAAGTCAATGAATGAAAAAAAGAAAAAGAAATTGAAAGAAAAAGGAAGAAAATATATAAAGAAAAGCCAATTTTGTAAGCAGGCAACAACCCCCCTTGCCATTTATACCGGTCCGTCCTACTTTTTCGTCAGGAAAGCTCGTTATAATACCTGTCCGAAACTCCACACGCTGTGATAAACAACCGACATCAATCATTAAATAGAAATATCTCTTCTAGTCGCATTGCTTAAAGATGCGTCATTTGAGCTTTTTCATAACACTTTCCATCCAGTCGGCGATGTTATTAGCAGCACCGTCGTAATCGAAAGTCAGCCCCATGGAAGCATGTTTAGGCGAGGAACTAGGCATTATATCATCCGTACTCAAGAGGTTGCCAAAGTCAATCAGCTCCTCACTCTGTCCACTCAGGCCTGGCAAGTTGCCGAGATCCATTTCATTGTCTCCTGGCCCCAAGGCGTTTCCCTCGGACAGTAATTGAACAATGCTTCGACTAATTGGGGAATCAAAAATGTCAAAACCACCCTGATGGCTCCGCGGACTGCGTCTTCTGGTGCTACTACTTGTTGGAATCCTTAGCATGGATCTTGGAGTCTTAGTAGGAGTCTGTTCAAGTGCTTGTTGATTCGGAGAGAGGATACACCTAGCGGATCGTAGGGATCTCGAAACACTTCTAGTGATCGGCCTATGACTCGGCGTAGGGCGTGTAGGAGTCTTAAAAGGCTCAACAGGAGTAGGTGTTGCATCGGGTGGCGGAGTGGATGGTCGTTCTTTGAGAGGACTATTAAAGAGAGCCTCTAAATCGTCCAATCTGTTTATAGCCTCATTCGGTCGTGGCATTAAAGTATTCTCCTGATCTCCTTTCAGGTTTTCTGCCTGCCGACACTCTGCGGTCTGAACAACATTAATGCTAACATCGCAAAGTACTTTGGGCATACCATCCTTTCTAGGAGATGGGAATAGCAGCCTTTTTGTGCTGCCTGCTACTTCATTGAAGTCAATATCGATAGGGCTTTGAGCCGTTCCGGTGCCCTGGGAATGTGTCGATCCTGGCTGGGATAGTACATCAAGTCCAGCAGAACTGAGAAAATTCTCAGGCTCTTGCCTTTCGGCACTTTCAGCACTTTCTGGTCTCGATGACGAGTTTGAATCAACAGGCAGTGCTTCGCCCATCTTCGGTGATGAGGGCGCCATTGGCTCAAGAGCATCTGTGGGAAAATACGCCTCTGATGTAAGATTGAGAGGAGCATCGTCCTTTGGGCGATTTTTCTTGGCACGAGACGTGCTACGACCGGTACCTCGTTTTCTTCGCTCCTGACCTAGACGAGAAGCATCCTTGTCCCACCTATCTGGGGGCCGATGAGTCTTGCATTTAGCGAGCCATATGCCGCAGGGATTACAGAGTAATGACTCTTGCCACTTGGTTTTCTCGTCGGTAACAGCCAAGCTCTTTTTAACAATGCGATGTAGTGTCGGCTTGCCATTATCGTCCCGTTTTAAGACCTCCACTGCCGTCACTCTACCAGGCTTCTCAGAATATTCACAACGCTCAGGAACGCCGTCGCGTTCTTGAATCCAGATTTTCCTCCAGGTAGGAGTTTCAATAGCACCACAATTGCTGCAGAATGGAGGCATCTCTCCATTGTTTATGGCCTCCTCCAATCGCTGCTTAATGGCATGTTTTTTCACAATATTTTTGTTCGACCTGTGCGTTTGGGGTGAGGATGGCGGCGGGAGGTTATCGCTTGGAGGACAAGGTTCCCCTGGAATTATTGGGTTTGCTGGTAGGACAGAGTCTACTGGAGACTCTGCTATAACTTCAGAGGGAGGCTCGGGTATCGGTAAAGCCAATGGACCGGTGGATGTAGATCGGCGGGTATCAGAGCCTCCTACAGAAGAAGTTGGACGGTCCAAAGTAACGGCAAGGGGTTGCGATAAAGACGATGGGCCAATAGGGTCGCTGACAGGAGTTGACGGTAAAATAAGCGGTCCTGCAGATTGCGATCGACTTAATTGACGAGGATATTTCTGCTTGGAGGTTTGCGGTCTTGGTGGAGGCGGTTGGGAAGATCGTGATGGAGGTCGGATCAGCGGAGGAGCCTCTTCTTTGGAGGAAAATGTAGAGGCGAGCTGAACTATAGGGTCATTAAGAATATCGTCTGTAGCGGAACCAGCCTGCGGGAATTCAGGAGTGGGCGCAGCTGCTACCGGAGCAGGCTCAGGAGCGGGTACAGGCTCCAAGGCTGAGATATCGGTATCGACGGGAGATGTTGTAGGAATAGGCGCAGGAATAGGCGCAGGAGCATAAATAGGCGCAGAAAGATGGATAGGAGTCGGAGCCTGAATTGGAGCGGGGGTAGAAGTCAGGTTTGGGCTGACACCCCGTTCAACGGCATCAGTAGTAGGTGGTGGTGTTGGTGCCAAAGCCGGTGGTGACGATGTTTCATATCTTTTTCTTTTAGTGGATTGTACATTTGCCTGTGACTGACTTGGTTCCCGGTTTAGAGGAGGCAGCAAGGAACTTTCAGTAGGCGCTGGCGTGTTTGATGTAGGATAGGGTGTGTTGTATGTGAGAAGATGTACTAAATTTTGGCCGGCAGGGCCGTCTTGTAACTGAAAGACCTGAATAGGTACACTCTGCTTTGGTGCTTTGTGTATGCGTTGCTGTGGTGGCAACTCCTCTAAGAAGATATGCGAACGCTCTTCTCCAAAAAGCTCGCCCATGTCATTAACCGGAACGCTGGTCTCACGGGGGGCCATGGGACGCATCGGCGGCAGCACTGGGCTTGAAGGGGGCGGGCTGGATCGAATATAGGGCGTGGCCTGCTGAACTGGTGGCGAAGATCCAATATCTGGAGGACTGTCCTCAGGATAGTTTGGCGTTGGAATCGTAGATTCCGGCGATCTACCTTCATCTATGCTGGGAGATGGAAAGCGATCGGCCTCGCTTGTAGCAAAACTTGATGCAGGTGGCTGGCTCAACGCGGATTCACGTCGCTTGAGGGAGCTGGGCTCTCGTCCTGGTACCGCCCTGAGACGACCGTTAGGAACGGGTGTGGGAGCTCGAGGAACCTCCTGCAGATGGCTACCTGTCACATTATCGCCACCGATTGCAATGGGCCGGAAATTTCTCAAGGAGCTGGAATTGCTTGCAGCAACCCTGAGGGATTCCGGTTCAGTAGCAAAAGGATTCGCATCTGTCTTGTCCACCTTGGTAATCTTTGCCCTCTTCTTCACAGGCTCATCCTCTTTGGTAGGCGGGCCTTCTTCCCCTTCAGTTCCATCTTCATAGCCTGATGTGTTGCCCTCAGCGGGTTTCTTTCGTGGCCTGCCCCGAGGCCTACCGGTTGGCGGCTTCCTTCGAGATGGCCTATTTGACGCTCTACTGGACGGCCGTGATGAGGGAGCTGGGATGCTGGACACAAGCTGAGGTTGAGATTCAAAAGGGACTGGAGCCAATCTTGGTAGTTCCTGCGGAGACGGTTGATTGAAGCTTGGCCCAAAAGAACCTTGCCTCGTCAAGGGCGGCGGAGGTCCCTGAGGTGGAGGTCCCTGGGGTAAAGTAAGAGCCATGTTAGGGGAGTAACTATGTGCCGGACCTTGACCATGACTCTGGCTCGCCGAATGAGCCATTTGTGGATTGGATTGGACTAGAGAATTCCATTCTGAGGTAGCATTGGGTGTCAATACGGGTTCTACTGGCCTCGTTGGTTGCCGATCGATGGGAGGAGCATAATTTGTCGACCGTTGAATTCTGGCGGTTTCCGAAAGCTTCAATTTGACCTCCAGGGTCTCTCGACTCCCACCGCCAAATACGCCTAACAGATTTTTGGTGACACGACCTGTCACCATCTTGGGCTGATGATTCCCAAAATCGGGCCGCATCGATTGGAAAACCCATGATAGCAGTCCCTGGCCAACCAGAGGAGTATCGGGCTCGGAGTAGTCGATAGCGTATATCGTGTAGTCGCATTCGTGGTTCGTCAGCTCTGGACTGCATTCAGCGATAACATGTATGCATGCTCTCAAATCGACGACGCCGATCGTGTTCGCTTCGTCAATTTGAATAGTCTGCACTTGCAAGACTTGGGAGCCTCTAGCAAGACAATTAATCTTGGCTTCCTTGTCGAAAGTGTAGTGCACCTTCACTGTCGTTCTGAATTAGTCGTGCCATGTCTTTAGGCGGCACAGAATCAGCGGCAGAAGAGAATTCGTACAGTTCATGAACTTGGTCTGTAGACCATACTCGTCAACCTCGCCTACACCAGGCGTATTGCTGCATCCGCTCATAGGAGCCGTCGGCATTGGTGATGCCATGACGAGTTTCTTTCTTGGGGATTTTTTTTCTTTCCCTTTTCGCCTCGCCCTCGAGGCCCGTCGTCGTGCGAACTGACCGACCCCCTTCGGGAAGTACAAGCCCTGTTGCTGGGTTGACGATGCAAAGATGAGAATTTGTCTTTGTCCTGCGGAGTAATTTGGAAAAGGGAAGTGGAGAGTTGCTGGGTTTGTTGGACTTGTACTGGTACCAGCTCAAATTGGGGAGGCGGGTTTCATATTCGTGACGCGCCAAAGTGCTTCCAGGTCGCGTCTGCGTAAGTGGACCTGAGATGAGTTATGAAGGCGCGCAGGGATTGGAAATGTGTGCACTGAACGGGGATTTTTAAGACAGAGAAAGAAAAAAAAAATGGAATGATAAAAAGAAATAAAAAATTCCACGTTGCTACAGAGACAAATGAAAATGGAACGGAAAGAGAAAAGGGTGTTCGTCTTGTTGTTGATGAGGGTTGAATCGGATTGAACTTGACCAAAAGGTCAGACCTTTGTGATGCCTTCTTTAACCAAAAGACGACGCTATTAGCTTGGCTAACTAACGTGTGCCGCGTTTTAAGTCGCTGAGTGATCAAGTGGCGCGCCACCCAAATTCGTTAGATAGGTGAAGCTTCGGTGAGCCACCCGCTGACCCTTTTAGTGAGAAAGTGCCTGCAGCAAAGACGGGCTCGGCAGTGCGTGCCCTAAAAAAAAACGAGTTTAGGTGATGTCAAGTGGTTTGAGATAGGCTGCAGGGCTCCAGAGAGCCGCTTTTTTGGGGCACCCCCACCTACCCAATAGAGAAATCGATCTTATCACTGGTTGGAGCCCGGCAGAACTCCGGGAGAGACGGCAGGGCTTCCCGACAAAAATCCCCCAATTCTCGCTCACAAGCGTCTCAGTCTTTATTTGATCCGTCAAGGAGGTCTGGCGGCCTGGCAAAGGTGCTCCGGTTCAGCCAGCAATTCAACTGAGCAAGAAGAGGGAAGATCTGAAGGTTATTCCTCTTCGTTCTGAGAACCGGGTGGGCGGGCTGCTCTCCCTTTATATAGTTTCCGGAGCCGACTTGACGCCATCTTGAAAGCTCAATGCTCACTTATCAGCAAAGCCCCTCCAACTCACTCTCTCGTGACCTTTTTTGTCTCCCTTGCATCTCTCTAACGGCCCAAACATCACCCCTCAATTATATAGTTTGCTTTGTCTTTTTTAGCCCCCATAAATGAAGCCATTTTCTCTTATGTCTCCCACCTTATTTTGATGACGCCTGATGGTTTTGAAGCTCCACCCACAACACTTTGGATAAAAAAAAAAAAGAAGACGTATTCCGCATTTAGCACAGCGCCGCGCTCCCTAATAACCATCGCAGCGCATATGATTGCAGTCCTTTCTTTCATCATTTATTACTCACCATAATCAATCTTTATTTATTTGTTTCTTTAGATGCATCAGTATATATCATCTTTTTTGAATTTAATATTGTACATTTAGTTTCTAATCTTTTATTTATTTTTTACAGTCGACTTGAAGCCACCGACTCATCAGCTACCCACTTGACCTTGCCTTGCTCATCCACTGTTGTCTTTCTGCTGATGATCTCGTCCACAACCTCAGCCACGCCTTGTCGATTCTTCCTCGATGCCTTAACCATCTTGGCAAGTTCTGCCGGTGTTAAAGAGTTGCTAGACACAATGGCTTGAATCTCCTTCTCCGTAGGCACGCCAAGAACAGCGTAAGGGTATTCAGAATAGGTGCGATCTGTCAACAAGTTGAATTTGGCGTCCTTGTTAAAATCAAAGAATGGCTTAGCAATGTTCTCGCTGGTAGGAATAGCTTCGAGAGACTCAGGCTGCCACTTGGCTGCCTCCTTTCGCACTAGCAGCGCTGTCACGCCTTCTGTGAAGTCGTGGTGCTGCATGAACTTGGTGGCAATCTGGTGCTCTTTTTCAAAGGTTTCAGAGATGCTCCATTTGCCGCCGACCCGCATCTGCCTAAGAGCAACATGCACAGCAGTGGGTGATCGCTTTTGAAGCGTGGCCAGCTGTTTTTGCGCCCACTCTTCAGTCTCCCCCCGCTCTTCCTTCAAGGCAGCAATGATGTCATTTACGTTGTTCTTGCTGAAGCATCGGTCGATAGCACGTCGGACCTCGCCGCTCAATGTGAAAGACTGGTCATAGGGCAGACCAGTGCAGAACTCTTCCAAGGTGTCGTTGATGAGCTCCAGCCGTCTGGGAAGAGGGTCTTCATCTCGAAAACGCAGCTCTGCTAGACGAGCCTCGAGGTCCGGCAAACTTGAGGAGTGCAAGTAATGGGTTGCAATGCCACTGTAGAAAACGTTTGGTCCACTAAGTCGCTCGCTTGTCAATGCTAGGTACGTTCCGATAGAGCCGTTCATCCGAGGCAGAAAGAAGGAGGCGCCGACATCGGGGAAGAATCCAATCGTCGTTTCGGGCATAGCAAACAGTGTTTTCTCAGTCGCAATTCGAAACGGGGCGTGGATGCTCAAACCAACACCGCCACCCATAGTGATGCCGTCCATGAAGGAAATGTAGGGTTTCTGATATGTCGCAATATAATGATCTAGTTGGTATTCGAGGGCAAAGTAATCGGCCGACTTCTTCCATCCATCTGCGCCCTCTTGGTTGTGCTTGGCTAGTGCAGCAACGTCGCCGCCGGCGCAAAGAGCCTTTTCGCCAGCACCTTTCATGACAATGACGTTTGCCATGTCGGATTTTTCCCATTCGATCAATCGTGGAACGATTTTGCGAATCATAGAACCATTTAAGGAATTCAACTTCTTTGGTCGATTTAGCAGCACAGTTCTCAAGCCGTATTTGCTCTCGAAGACAACATCGTTGGGCTCATCGTCAGCCAATTCCTTGATGGTGTAGGCCTCAGCGGATAGCTTTTTCAAATAATTAGCACGAATTATATATATAATAGAATCTCTTTTCCTTATTGCTAACTGGTTGTGCGCCGAGCGACGAGCTCATCGTTCTGCTTTGGTGTGCCATGCTGATTGTGCTGCGATAGCTGCTCCGACTTGCAGCATTCGCTGCCGTGCCAGCTCGAGCCGCAAACTTTCGGAAGGACATTAGATGTCAACTAAATTATTTAACACATCTAATAGAGGGAGAGGGGTCTAAAAGACGAGATCAGACAGAGAGCATGATTGACCTCGGGTATAGCACAGAAGTAGAAGCTCCTCCACCCCATTGTCTATTGTCTAAAAATTGACCCGCCGATTGCCGATAAGGATAAGTTGTAGTACATACTCCATACTGCTTTTTTTGGACTCAACTTACACCTGCAAGTCAGGTGACCACACCTGGCCAGCCATTGATATAGAGGAAACTCCCTACTTGTAACTTTTGTCCCACACTGGCCGCGACAAGGACCAATCATCATAAGCCGCCTCCGATACGCCTACAACTTTTCGAGCTTCCAGCTGCTCCAGCCTTGCGCACGCAACCTCATACCTCGACAACCCAAACCCTACCAGCGAAGATGGCCGATCCCAAGATTCAGTATGTCATGACACGCTCTAATTGCCAATTGCCACTTTTTTTTCTCTCGACTAATTTTTCAAACAGAGAACTCCTCACTAAGTCTCGCTCGGAGCTCACGTACGTCTTGCAATGGCCCTCTTCTTCTTTCCTTTCCCACCACATTCCTTTCCATCTAACGTTGCAAGTTTAGTGAGTACGAGATTGCACAGCTTGAAGAGTATGAGTTCTCTTCTGGCCCTCTTTCTATCCTCCAGACCGCTGTGAGATCGCATACCCAGGTGCTCATCTCGATTCGTTCGAACCGCAAGCTACTAGCTCGTGTCAAGGCCTTCGATAGGCATTGTAACATGGTGCTTGAAAACGTCAAGGAGATGTGGACGGAAACACCTAGGTTAGCAGATGGGAAGAAGGGTCGACCTGTCAACAAGGACAGATTTATCAGCAAGATGCAAGTTGCCCCCCTCCCCCCTGCGGGGAAAGACAAGAGAGACTCACGGTTCCCTCCGAGCCCGACGTCGTCAATTTTGTGATTTTATGCACTGCTAACATACTCACAGGTTCCTAAGAGGAGATAGCGTCATCCTGGTTCTTTTAAGCTAGAGTACAACGAAATGTATTGGATTGTATTGGGGGTTTAAATTGACATTGAGCTACTGGGTGAACTGGTTATATCTCACGAGACTCAAAAGGCGAATTAGGCGTTGAAATCAATTTTATTTGATCGCTTTAGCACGAACCAAAATTTGCAGAAACCTTCCAAAATGTGACCTACGTAGCCTCCCTCCCATGTCCAATTAGATAGCTTCCCAGCCTTCCTCTGTCGGCTTGACGCCTCCCAGTCCCAAGAAGAAACAGGCCAACCCCCAAGCGCCAGGATCAGGCACTTCTTCATACCCACTACCACCAACATACACGGACCGGCCAAGGCTTGCAGGCATGCCCTTGGTATCATTAGCAGCCTTCCTCGCCGCGTCTGCAGCCTTTTTCACATCACCAGTCTGTCCTAGGACCTCGACGAAAGGATAAAGTGCGTCCACGAGGGTGCGATCGCCAGGTCGAGCAGGAGTATACTTTGACAACGCCTCGCAGCTGAGTTTAAGGGCAGCAGACCATACTGAGGGGCCAGCCTCGCCAGATCCAAGAGTGCGCAGGGCGTGAACGAGAGCATTAAGGAAGATTGTGTAAAGGGCACCAGATGTGCCGTCCATGGTATTTTCTACCACTGGTACCATGGAAGTGACGTCCACAATAACATCTCCAGTCAATGGCTTCTCTTGGATGTGCTTAAGAATGGCTGAGAGTTCAAAGTGTTAGCAGTATCCCCATGATGCGATGCTCTTTTGATGTCTGTAATCTTACCCTCGGCTCCTCTCTTTAGACCAATGCCACAGTCTCCATCTCCAACTATAGTATCGTAATGGTTAATCTCAGGTTCAGCCGCAATTACGCGCTCTAGTGCGTTCGTAAGAACGGATGTAGCGTGTTTAGCATCCATTTGCAGGCCGCCCGACTGGATCTCTTGACTAGTACCAGCAGTGCCAGTCCTTGTAGCAGTGTTCTTTGCCTCCCATGATGTCTTTTGTATGGGAGCGGACCAACCTGTGACCTCATTTGGTGCATCTAGCAACTCAATCATGCTCGGGCCACCAATATCAGTATTCACAACGTTGAGAAGAGAGATGCTGAAGCCCTGGCCGTTTAAGCTGGTCATGAACGTGCCGCTGATAATGCGGACTGGTCGAATGCCGTACTTGTCGTCCAGCTGATTCACAACCTCGGTAGTGATACCGCCCAATTCCAAAACACTTACACCTCCAAGATTGTTGATGAACAAGACAACTTCGTTTGAGTTGACATGAAGGAAAGCTCTATCCTTGTCACTTTGGTCAAGTAGCTGTGCAAGCATCGTTTCCACCAGTTGGGGCAATTCTATCTTCTCCCTGCCTGACCCTTGCTCGTTATGGATGCCCATGCCTATCTCAACTTCTCCAGGTGCGAGACCCTCGCCGGAGTTTATAACTCGTCCCGGAACATGAACATGTTCCAAGCTGGCACCAACGCTGACGATGTTGGAGGCAGTCAGTCGAGCCACTTTTGCCACCTCTTCCAATGAACGTCCCTGGGCGGCGAGAGCACCAGCAACCTTTAGCACAAGCACAGTACCAGCAATTCCTCGTCTCCCAACTTTTCCAGCCTTTTCTCTCCCGACGCCAACATCATCGCCCACGACAACCATCTCGACGGCCTGGCCAGCCGCTTTGGCCTTTTCCACGGCCATTCCAAAGTTAAGAATGTCACCCGTATAATTCATCACTATAACTAACACTCCACTCTCGGTATCTACCCTTGATGTAATTCCGATCCTGACTTGTTCAGCGGAAGGACTAGCAAAGATTGTACCAGCTACAGCAGCAGAAAGCATGCCCGGGCCAACCATGGCAGAGAAAGAGGGCTCATGGCCGGACCCTCCACCCGAAATGATGGAAACCTGCTGAGGGGCATGAGACGGCCGGCGGTAGATTATCTTATTCTCTGCATCGAGGGCAACGTTGGGGTTGGTAAGGGTGAGGCTGTGAAGAGCAGTATTGACAAGGTGAGTGGCATCGTTGATGAAGTGTTTTGTAGACATTATGGGCGGCGATGGATGAGATGCAAAGCAAAGTAACGGTAAAACGAAATAAAATGGAATTGTTGAAACAGAGATTCAGCAAATATTAGAAATTGAGAACATTCTTTGAAGAGAGCTCGATTTATATTTAAAATCAAAATTCAAATGCTGCTTACACTCTAAATGATGGCCTGATATTAGTGACGTATACTTATAGCAGATTGCGAGCTGATATAAGAGACAAAGCGCGGGGTTTATGGATGAAGTCAAGATTACATCTCAGCGGGGTTAAAGGTACAGAGTACATATAAAATATAAATAGGCGAGGATTTGCCAAAGTGTGTCCCAACTCAAGGTACTTCATAACTAAGCAACAGTAGAGAATATATATGTTGATAATGTCAGACTTGAGCATCACCATTCCAATCTTGTCTATAAAAGATGGCTCAAGAGCTCGTAAAGTCTAGACAAATATAGCATGCTCCATGTAAAAAAATTTAATTACTGTAGTCCGTACACAAAAGGAATGAGGGCTATCAAGGTTTCAACAAGGTTAATATAGATTAAGGAGCTGGCACAAATACAAAGGTCCTGATACAAGAACTATAGAGCACAGTAAGATGCACTCCAATATACTGTACGGAAAATGGTAGTAATAATATCATATGCGTTCAGCCAGCGTTTAGGTCAAACGACGGACCGTTGATCTATTGACGCTATACATAGGGAGCTGATGAGGACGATCAGCCGTGGGTCCAGAAGGGGTTTTTTTCTTCTTCTTTTCTTTCTCCTTAGAACAACGAAATGGGGCGTGCCATTTTGAAATCTTCGCTATACAAAGGGCGTGAATCTATGGCGAGACTCTCATTAGCGCATAGTAGCGGGCCAATCATGGTGGAGGAACAACCGCTCAATTTGACCAAAAGAAGCTTATGAAACAAGGCATTTTTGGCCCCTAGCAGTGTGCATAGTGGTCATGCTAGATTGGTGGTGGCTACTTAATCTTCTCCTAAAAAGAGATGAAAAAGGAGAAAATATTTTCCTACTCCGTGTGAAAGTAACATCCCAATTAGACCAAATTTAATCTGTTTGGTATGAACATCAAATTTCGTCATTTCATCACAAAAAGGGGGAGCCAATGGCAAATACTATTCTTATTTTTAATTTATTTTTTATGCTCCATCCCCCAGTCAAGGATATTTATCTCCGTAAAGGGAAACCGCACAAGCAAAGCACGAGCACTCTGTAGCTTCATACATAAACTACAAGTATCAGTGCGCCGATCTAATGGGTACCCATACTATTTCTACTAGTAGTGAAGATCTCTGGGGCGCTGGGGACTTTGTTAGACCCTGTTCCTTGAGAGAATCCACATTTGTGATATGCAAAGTCTACTATGTATGTGTACGTACTGGGTATGTAGGTACAGTATATGAGCTCACTGAGACCAGCCATGGCTGTTACATACTTGTATGATGAGGTTTTTATTTTATTTTTATTTTTACAAAAATTTAATGAAAGATTTTATAAAGCAATCAAGCAATCAAGCGCAGGTTCCACCAACGGGAAAATCCTCGTCTTAGACAGATGCGAGGCTTACAGATCTTTGTCCAACCTTCCGGATGGCACCAAGAATAGCGATGAATGTGCGACATACTATACTGTAGTAGTAATACCTAGTAACTACTTCTGCTGTATAAATATGTAATCCAGAGGATGATATTCTGATTTGGACTTGCAACGCGGCAAGGCCCGGTCGCACCTGTATAATTTCTACGGTGATCGACGGCTCCTTCCTCGATACCGCTACTTTACGGAGTACGTACTTGTACTTCCAAAGCTTCAGGTTCTTGCCTTCCAAGTTACCTTTTCCATAAACCAAATAACCAACTTGGATGTGGAAAGTGGATTCGGGGCGGTCATGCCACTTTTATCCTTCATGGGGTTGGATGAATGTGACATTCCGAAACAATAATTTGGTATGTACATACGGAGTAGAGAAGGGGCGTACTTACCCTTAGGTTTTATGTTATGCACCTCCTGGCCTCTCACATCTTTACCTTTCTCGTCACATACTTGTAGTAGTCTAATAGTACTAGTAAATCCTTTGTTTTCTTTTTCTAATTTATTATTGTGTATGAATTATCCTCTTCTGTTTTTTCCTTTCTTACTCTTTCTTTTTTCTCCAATCCATTCATTCATTCCTTCCTTCCGTCGTCAACGTCCGTCTCCTTCTCAGCCATTGTGGGAGAGATAAAGACAGACACAAACACACACACACAGAGAGAGAAGTGTGGCTTTTCATCCGGCCTTCTCGGCTACCTCCTTTCTCTTTCCCCTTGGCCTACCGTCTCTTTTTTTTTTCTTTTTCTATTTTGGCTGAACCTGTCATCGAGTTTGCCTTTCGGTGTACCTTCGTTTCCCTAATCTTGTGCGAGTATAAAACACATGAGTTTAATCAGAAGAGGAAAGACCGTGTCACTCGCTACAGTAGCCGTTGAATCTCAACGGAGAAATTCGCAGATTGATTGCCTATTTTGACGCCCGCTATTTTTGTAATTTTTTCCAAAGTCTGTTTGCTTTCCTGCTCATCGTGTGGGAAAAGCAAAAAATCAGCTGTCTCATTGCTGTGCAATGAGCGAGCACAGTTCGGTCAACCGCTCACCTTTAAAGGAAGAGAAGATGGGTTTGTTGGACGAGAGACGAGGTTCGGACGCCGCAACAGATAGTAGTGACAGCAGCACTGGCACTACGACTGGCGCTGGCATCGCTACGACTCCCGTCAATACCGACAATAATTATCAATTTGGTATTCTTAGCTCTTCTGCTGATACCTTCAAGGCGCCGTTTGGATACCTTCGATCGACACCGTGGAGAGTTCTTGCAGTTCGCTTTCTCATTTTTCTTACTCCCAGCTTTTTTCAAGGTCGACATGCCCGTGAGCAGATATGTCCTCCTAAACTTGCCCCGACTGCCTACCTTGATGGCATGCGCGGTCTGGCTGCACTGATTGTGTACTTTTGTCATTATTTTTATCAGGCATTCACTATCGCTGAGGGATGGGGATGTGGCGAAACCAACTACCATATTCTGAAGCTGCCTTTTCTCCGTCTCTGGTACCAAGGTCCTCCTGCTGTTTGCGTCTTCTTTGTCATTTCTGGATATGCGTTATCATACCGACCCTTGAAATTAATTCGAAACGGAGCCTGGTCCGATTTCGCTAATACCATGAGCTCCCTAACCTTTCGACGTGGAATTCGTCTTTATGTGCCCACAGCCATCTCAACTTTCATGATCATTTGCCTCTTACGGATTGGAGCGTACGAATGGACTCGAGATTTTGCAAACGATCGGAAGTATATGAAGAATATAGTAGAGCCTCATCCGGCTCGCATGGAGCATGCGTATGATCAGTACAAGGATTGGTTGTGGCACATGTTTAAATTCATTCACGTCTTCGGTTGGGACAAATTTGGCGGCAGCACTTGTAAGAAAATTAACTGGTCCCTTTTTATCTCATAAGCCTTTTTCAGAGTATGAGCACTAACAAGTTTCCTTTAGCTTACGATGTGCACTTGTGGACGATTCCTGTTGAGTTTCGATGCTCGCTTTACCTCTTCCTCACCATTCTCGGCACCGCTCGTCTACGTACCTCTATTCGGTGGCTCGCGGTTGGCTTTGTCATGTGGATCACTTACCGTAACTCTCGGTGGGAGCTTTTACTCTTCTTTTGCGGAATGCTTATCGCCGAGAACGACCACATCCGTGGTGCACACGCTCCAGCCTCTAATCCGGCCTTACCGATCGAAGAGAAGCCTCGCTCGGTCAATGCTAAGCTTTGGCCCATCTTCTGGGCACTGTTCAGCATTCTTGGCCTGTACTTGATGTGCCAGCCAGACGGGCGCGGTGAAATAACTCCCGGGTGGATCTGGCTTTCCTCAATCATACCTGAATGGTGGAAAGAAGAAAAGTACCGTTACTGGCAGTCGACCGGTGCTGTCATTTTCATCATTGCTGTGAGTCACTCGCCTCGTTGGCAGCGCTTCTTCAACCTGCCAGTGGTTCAATACTTTGGCAAGATTTCATACGCCATTTACCTAATGCATGGACCGGCTATGCACGTCGTTGGCTACCATTTTGAAAAATGGGCATACAGAGTAACTGGAGTAGAAGGTTATTGGTATAATGCGGGATTCATCCTTGGAGCTTGTTTTTGCATCCCTACCGTGGTGTGGTGGGCGGACATTTTCTGGAGGGCTGTTGACATTCCTACCGTTAAGTTTGCCAAGTGGTTTGAAAGCAAGGTGATAGTAAAAGTGTGAGATGATACAACGTGGGGATAATCATTGAAGGAAAAATGAATTTCTTCCCTCGTAAGCATGAACAAGGAGTTTTTTTTTCAATTTAGATGGCGTTAACAGCGGATTTTTTATTTTATTCTTTTATTTGCTATTGGCGGAATACATGCACACAGAGTGGCAAATTGGAAGGCATGTATGTGCGCGTAGCACGAGTTTCTTAACACGCTCATTGACTATCGCCTATATGATTGCATCATTCTTGTAAGATACATAAATCCCCTTAACTGATGTTAGATACAAGGGATATACATCATTGGGTGAAGAAAGCGAGAATTGACACAATATTAAAATGTTCCTTTGCTGTGACAGGCCTTTAGTGGTCGAATCGCATACTATCACATAGCCAACTTATCCTGCCCTCGAGTACACTCTTCTTCCTCCCACCCAAGTCTCTTTTACTTGAATGCTCGGAAGTTTCTCAATATCTAAGTCCTCCAAAGGCTCATCAAGAACAACCCAATCGGCAAATGCACCTTCTTTAATCAGGCCAGCTCGTCCTTCAAGAAAAGCTCCGTGGGCAACATTGCTGGTGAAGCCCTGGAGAGCTTCATCCAAGCTGAGAGCCTCTTCTACGTACCATCCTTCCGAGGGCCTTTGTGGGTTCGGCCCAAGGCCTGTATGTGGGCTTTTTCTAGTAACTGCGGCGTATATTCCCTGAAATGGGTTTGGGGGCTCGACGGGGAAATCGCTACCAAGCACGGGGTTGATGTCGAGGAGAGATTTCATGCGATAGGCTTCATGCTTGGTGCGATGGGGTCCGAGTCTTTCTTCGGCATACTTCATATCCGAGGTAGCATGCGTAGGCTGGATAGACGGGATAATTCCAATGTCGTGCATTCGTTTCTGATCATCAGGGTGAATGATTTGGGAATGCTCGATGCGAAAACGGTGCTTGGATTGACACTCGGCAAGGTCCTGTCCTGGACATTGCTGCCTCAATGCTCCTTCAAAGGCGTCGATGGCATTGCGGTTGGCTAAATCTCCTATGGCATGAATGTTGACCTGATAACCTGCTGCGGCCCAGGATTTGGTCACTTTTATCAAGGCTGAGGCATTGATTAAAAGAGACCCAGAGGTCCAAGGATGGTCGCTGTATGGCTCGATCATGGCACTTCCCCAGCTTCCCAAGGCGCCATCTTTAATAAAAAAAATGAGTCAACATCTGATGGAATCTTCTAAATGGATATATACAGAATATTTTTTTAAATTTCTTTGATTGGAGCGAACTTACCAGCAAATAGCTTTACACTCTCCAGCATAAACTTGGCATCGTCCCGAGAAATCTTGACAGCGTCAGCCGGACAGAAAGTATTTCTCTTCTGGCACTCCAGCATGCTGTACACTCGAACCGTCCAATCATCCGCGGATTCGGCCAACTCTGCATATAGCCTGGCATCCTCTGGTGTCACGCCAGCATCATGCATGCCCACCAAGCCAACCTTGTTCAGCTCTGTCATGGCCGTCTTGACAGCTTGAGCTTTTTCCTGAGCTCCGGGTTTCGGCCACAGATCCATGACCATGTCGATTGCATTATCGCAGAAAACTCCTTTCCCGGGATCGCGAATGACCTCGCCTCCGGGAACATCTGGGATGTCTTCGGGGAGAAGATCTAGAACTGCCTGAGATACCCAAGTGCAGTGTACGTCAATTCTATCCAACATGATGAAAATACCCCTTAGCTGTTCATCTTGTTCAATATCATCCTTTTAGGGGAAAAAAAAAAAATTAAAATTAAAATCCAGAGGTCAGCATGGCATATTTTCTCCTCTAAGAATTGATTCTCTTCTACTTGGAAGTTCAACAACTTACAGCAGTGGGCATACGTCCAAAGACAGATTGGTCCCATCCAATACCACGAAGCCATTGATCTTTGGAGCCGGCTCCTGGATTTCCGGCAAGATATGTCTTGACACGATCTCTCACTTCGTCAAGAGATTGTGAACCAAAAAGATCCACAGAATGAAGAAACTGCCCATATTGAAGCAGATGACCATGACCATCCCAGAGACCAGGAATCACATAACCATCAGACACCACTGTTACTACTTCTTCCTCTTCTCCTTCTACTTTATCCGAAAGGGCTTCATCTTCTTCCACCCATACTTGACTGAATAAACCGTGCTGCACAGAGAAGCATTGGGCAAACGGCTTTTCGTTATCATGAGTTCTCACACTCTTATAGCAATACTTCTGGAGGACACCATTGGATAAGTTAGAGAATATCGGTTGCTGTAGTCGGAGCGATACAGCCAAGGCCACAGCTGCGATAACGGAGATGATTGAACCCCAACGAAGGAGCGGCGGCAAAGCCATTTTACTCAATGCGTGCCAAGGTTGGAGCTTGTCAAATTAAACAGCAGCAAATGAAAATTAAAAAGGAAAAAAAAAAAAAAAAAAAAAAAAATTATGCAATTAATTCATAACGAATAAATTTGGTGGTTTATGTTATTGCTTGTTCAATTCGCCTCACCATATTTAACTGTGATTACCTAAGGTGATATACATTATACAATGACACAAAAAGCGGTTCTATAATGTCACAATTGCGCCTTTTGCTAACAATCTTGTCTATTACCCGAACGAATCCCGATATCTTTTTTCAACGAGATGCCTTATCTCAACATATAATTAATTACCTATCTTAGTAGGGCTGATCAAGGACCGCCATGCCATGTGGACACTAAGACAAATAAAACGAAGACGCCAAAGGAGGGGGGATGGCGGGGCGAACGGCGCCGAAGAAGGAGGGGCAGCATTTGATGAAGATCCCGAGGTGCGTGATAAGTGCGATATTCCTTTTTTTTTGGTTTTGTTTTTGTGTGTATGTGTGTGTGTGTGTGTGTTCATTGATTGGCTGGTAAAGTCTCATCGTATTCGCTGAGTGAGTTTTGTTTGTTTATTTGTTTGTTTTTGTTTATTCGTTTGTATGCGAGTCTGACATTGAATCATTCGTATAAAAGCTTTCGCTGCAAAAGTGAAGAAAGGAAAAAAAAAAAAAAAAATAGAATAAGCTCTCCCTGGGTCATTCGTCGGCTTAAGCTACTTCCCGTTTGTCGCATTGCATATAAGTTAGAACCTCTTTTCTCCTCTTTTCCACAGTTGAAAAACACCTCGAATTTGGTATAAAACACCATCATATAGGAAGAAAGAAGCAAGATAGATCGAAATCCTTGCAATCAACTCTCCTCACCTTTTGAAAGTCATGACAGCTCCGTCTTCAACCACCGAGCTTGATGCTCTCCTCAAAACTCATGTCAGCGAACCAATCGCCCCAGAAATCCTCTTTCCTATCCTCTCAGCTCCGCCCTTTATTCCCTCCAAGACGCTGATCAACGCCCGCGACGTCGGAGCTGTGCCCGGCAGCAAAATCCCGCCCGGCCGCATCTTTCGTTGCGGCACTCTCGAGTACGCTGGCCAGGACCCCGACACCGTTGCCTGGATCAAATCCCACGTCCGCCGCATCTTCGACTTGCGTAAGCCAGCTGAGCGAGAGAGCGGGCCAGACCCCGTCATTGCGGGTGTTGAAAATGTCTGGGTCCCAGGATCGGGAGATTATAAGAACCCAAGCTTGGATGATTTCGCCAAGGGCGATGGGAGTGCCGCTTGGAAGGATCAGTACATGAGTGTTGCTCTCACTTACGCTCCGACTTACAAGGCTGTTCTCGAGCATATCAGGGATAGGCCCACGGAGCCATTTCTATTTCACTGCACCGGTAAGTACAGTAATTTAAACTATCTTTACGAGCAGTAGTGCTCTTTAAAGTCGTTTTCTTATATTACTTCTTTGTTACTAATACATGGCCACTTTCGAGCCAGCTGGCCGTGACCGTACTGGCGTTCTCGCTGGTCTCCTTCATCACCTCGCCGGAACGGCTGCCGATGATGCTGTTCGCGACTACATGCTTTCTCGTGTCGGTACTGAAGTTGCTCGCGACAAGCTTCTACATTTCGCCCTAGCCAGCGTTGGCGCTGACAATATGGAAACACCGGGGTTCTACAACCTCGTCGAACTACGGCCACAATACTGGACTGCCTTTCTCGAGGGTCTTGAGGAACGCTTCGGTGGCTGGGACGGCTACGTAACCAAAAGGCTGGGGCTGTCAGAAGAGGATCTCATCACTATCAAGAAGAACATCCGGGCTTAAAAAAATAAATAAAAGGAAAAGAAAAAATCCAGCTATGATAGAGACAGGAGAGAGTGGCAGCTGTCAGAATAATTTTTTTATTTCTTTTTGCATTGTTGTTCAAGATACCATTAGACAGACGCCTGAGATAAAAATCTGATGGCCAAGAAGCAGTCGTTGGAGAGGATTGTACTCAAAAAAAAATGTTTAGATCATTTTCGATAACCAAGAACTTCATCAAGAACTAGTAAACTTCTTTCTTTTTTTTTTTTCCCCCTCTTGAAAGCATTACATCGTTTTCGTAGCTCCAATTTCCTTGATCTCGATCCCATAGGGTCATCCCCCCAGTGACGCATCATTAGCCACACATAAGCACACCCCACTTCTCCATCAGCGCCACAAATGACGTTACCAGCCACAGGTTCCAACACCTTCTTCACGCGTTCTGATTGAACGATCTACCAAACAGGGGTCATCTTAAGTGACGTAGAATGACGAACAGCAACAACAGCCTGTTGAATGGAGATCAACTCTCGTACGTAGCTTTCCATCTAGCGTAATGATGAAAGTTCGTAGCACAACCATCATTCATTAAACAAACTAGGTAGATAACCTTGATTTGAAAATATCTCCATTACATTGATGATCCTACAAGGGTGGTAATCCCACAATCAATTCTGTTCAACATTCATCTATATAAAGCTCTTCATCTCTCTATCTTACCACCCATCGACTTCAATTCGGAATTTAAAAAAAACAAAACAAACAAAACAAACAATTAAACAGAAATACCAACATAAACAATCACCCAAAATGCCCTTTACAACTCGTCGCAGGCATCATCATGCTGCTACCACTACTACCACTGCCCGTCCCTATCGTCGCAGCATCTTCTCTCGTCGCGCCCCTCGTGCTACACACGTCCACCATCAGCGCAAGCCCACGCTCAAAGATAAAGTTAGTGGCGCACTTCTCAAATTAAAGGGCAGTTTAACTCGTCGTCCTGGAGTAAAGGTATGAAATTCTCATTAAAAAGATATATATATATATATCTGTGGTATAAGCTAACGATCATGTAAACTTAGGCTGCTGGAACTCGAAGAATGCGTGGCACAGACGGTCGTGGTTCGCATAACCGAAGACGTTTCTTCTAGACTTTCAATTTACAATTTACATCACGAAGGAGTGAATTGAATGAGCTGGCACAATCACATCAAACAATCATGGCTGAAAATGAAAATAGCCATGCGGCACTGGCATGATACTACCGTCACGAATGATACCCCTATACATGATACTTGCAACATATCCCTAAATTCCTCTTTTTTTTTTCTAGTTTAGATTAATAATATCTATTGAATAATTACTTTGATATCTCTTAAGAGCATCAAGTTCATACGGACTATCTTCTTTGTAACTCCCATCTATTATACTCTGTCAAAGCCAACTGTAGATATGGCTCGTGTGCGAGCACCATTGTAATGCACAATTTCCAGGCGAGCCTATATGTAGAAAACACTCTGGAAACCCAATCAACTATTTGCGTCGTTCTTGGAACCTTTTTTTTTTGTGTCGATTTTTTTTTCTATTTGCGTTTGTATGCCGTCAATTCAACCTGATTGTCACCCATGAGAAAGCTTAGCTTACTGCGCATGAGGAGCTTATTGTAGCTCATCAGTCTCATCAGCTTGCGGGACCGTCGGGCGATAAGGAGGAGCAAGGCGAATTTGATGATGATTTCTTAGGTCGTTCGTCGGACGACGCATCTGAGATCTCGCAGTAGATTGAGCTTCACAAATAGACACTGATTTACTGTCTTCTCCACTAGTCCTCATTAATTGATTCGTGTCCCGTGGGGAAAGATATCGGGTGGACGGCGCGTAGTGGGATGCGAGCTCATCGGCTTCTTCGCCTATCCCGCGTCTTTTAAGCTCGCTATAGCATCGAAAAGCTATTTCGAGTTCTTCTAAATCTCTCTTACTTGGAGAGGGATGCTTCTTTGTCCACTTCACGTTATATGCTTCATCCAGAGATGACCCATCTCGAATCAGTCCGACGCCAATGCGGTCGGTATTTGGCAGAGGCCTTATTTGTCTACCTTCATTCGGAGCCTTTCTCAAGGATACGGCTTCTTGCGATTGGTACACAGTCAAGTCGGTGGTAATCTTCTCTAAGCTTATCTGAGTCGGCAGCTTGGAATCTTGTTCCTCGAGAGTATCCTCAAGCGTGGGAGTTTGGACCCTATGGAGGTGAATCCGCGGCGTCGACGCACAAATTGGGGAAGAACTCAAGATCCTATCCTCGAGGTTATTCTCGAACCCTTTTTCGGATTCAAAGGGGTCGATTATCAGCAGAGCAGCTGCCTCGGAACCAACCACCATTTTCAGGGTTGCATGATTCTTGACCGCGCTTGGGCTGCCATACAAAGCAGGCTCAGCAAAAGGGTCATCCATGGATCGACCACTCCTGAGGGACTTTCCGTCATCGGTAACAGGTTTGCGAGCTACACAACCGCCCACCATTTTCTGTACCTTTTTTCTGTTGAGATTATCACCTTCGTTGAGACGGATCTCAATCGTATCAACTAAAGCCTTCCTGCCAAGAGTGGGCGAGGAAAACACAGGGTGGGAAGTCAACGGACCATTGGGATTGTCCTCCTTCATAGGCTGTTTCGTGAGCTTGGCACGCGGTTTTAATCCTGTATTAGACGACTTGACCTGCAATCGATCCCATGCACTGGATACTTTGGCCAGCACCCTTGATGGAGTCATGCGAGACATCTTGGAAATGGGTGACTTCCTCGGCTGAGCGGAAGACGGCTTCAGAGCATCTGTCGCTGCCAACATGGCACATACCTTCTCTTGAACCTCGTCAGAGCCGGCCACTACAGCACTACCTTGAGATGCTATCTCGCCCTGAAGGAGAATTCTTGGAGCTCCATCCATCACATTGTGAGGTAGAAGGCAAACTGTTTCTGTGTTTTTCATGACAGCATATGGAGAACAGCTGGTCATATTTTTCACGGGACTGGCGAGGGGACGGACCAAGTTACACTCTTTTCTTTTAGAGGACGAAGTCGAGTTTCTTCGTGGCCTAGAGGATCTCGCGAACCTATTTTTAGGCGAGCTCTTTTGAATTCGAGGTGCTCCGGGTCGCTGGCCTCGGCTATTACCAGGTGCGTTGTCCTTGGATAAGGAAATGGAAAGAGAATGAGCTTGTTGCTCTTCAGCTTCGGCCATAGAATCTTCAGATGCTGGAGGGGTAGAAGTTGAGGAATCGAGGACAACCTTCTCTGATTGTTGGATAACCTCTTCTTCCACTGGCAAGTCCGAACTGCTGTCGTCGAGTAGGGCGCTCGCAATTTCTTCAATGCTGGTTGGTTGAACACTACTCTTCTGTTTCACAGCCTCGCGGCAGATATTCACAGACTGTGAACGAACATCTGGATGCAAGTCAGCTTCTTCTGCCATGTATATTTTGTACCGTTGAATCAATATGACGTACCTGAGTTCTTAGTCGGCAAAGAACCAGCCGAGGTCATAGATCGATGCCGCGAGCCTAAAGGACCAAGCAAGCTTCTCTTCTTTCCATAAGTGAGGGTCGAGGGTGCCATTTCAAAGGCTCAGTGAAAACAAAATTTAAAAAAAAAAAAAAAGGAGTGAATGGGCCAATAACAGACAAATTAGAGGCATAAAAAAAAGGAACGACTGGAAGAAAAAAGAAGAAAAACGAGTGAATAGGAGTCAGTCGATCAAACGAGTGTAATGGGGAAAATATAGTGAATAGTGTGATTCGCAGCCAAGATTACAAGGCAATCGGGTGGATTTTGGATGATAGAGAATGGATCATGAAGCCAGCTTCTCGCGAGGGAAGCAACTCCAAAGAATCCTAAAACTGACCGCCAGGATCATGCATATGGTCTAGATGATCGGCGATGAAGCTGGGAGATTTCATGTCCCAGAGGCAAGCCGTAAGCGAAGGTGTTGATATCTCGGAAAGGAGGAGCCGAGATACCCAAGTGAGTTGAAGGTTGCAACTTGAGAGAGGGCAGGATGCCACGAGGAGAGAAGGAACTTTTTTTTTTTTGGCACAAGAAGCAGAAGAAATAAGGGAGCAGACGCCGATGTCGGTGAGAGGAGGTAATAACAGGCACCTACATGGCACGAGGCCTGGCAGGAAGTCAAATATATAGAAGCTTTTAGGGGATGGATGGCCTGTTGTTATAGGAGGCCAGCAAGTGAAGAACAGCTGTTCAAGGGTTGGGATGGGCACTGAATGAAGTGGAAAGAGCAGTGAGCAGTACGTCAGCTGTACAGTCACTGATTCACAGCCGAATTATTATCTGCCCTATAGCATATACGTAATATCTGCAGCTGCCTAGTTAGTTATTGATAATTTTCTTTCAACTTGAGCGACTTCCCTTTTGTTTTTTTTTGTTTTTTTTATATATAAAGCAATGGTGGAGATAGATAATCAACACAAGGCCTGCCATAATGCGTAACATCATTAAGAAATTAACTTTATAATAATTCAGCTTTATGTAATTTTTTATAAGGATATATACTTGGTATATTTGGACATCTGTTATGCAGTTGAACCACTTGAAAGGAGTGTGTTGGATCATCTGCACAGTCTGACGCCAACACTTGAGTTTTTTTTGTAATATTTCCCTATAGTCGATAAATCACCCAGGTAGTATACGAGACTATCTTAAAGATGTGATTTTATATATCGACTGTTTGAGAAGATTACTCTCGTTCTTTTTTCTTTTCCGATGATTTGAGAAATATCACGGGCTGTCTAGGTACTTCAACTCTACGCAACAAAAGGGCAGGTACAAAGTAGTAGAAGCAATTACCACTTAACTGAGGTAGTATCTAAGTTTAAAAAAAAATTAAAAATAAAAAAGGAGGGGGGATGTTCAAATCCAAGTAAATTATATCTACAAGAATAAATTTCCGTATTCTATTTGTTATTATGCTGGTGCTGGTGATGCATTCATCTAGCACGGGTCAATGTCGTTGTCGTTGTCGCTATGGCCTTGCACGTGATATTCACTGACGGCCCCAGCTAGCGTAATCAGCATCCCTGCAACACCAATTTGTTCTATGTACCGGGATCGGGGGGTGGCCTTTTTACATCATCGTGAGCAGCAAAAATTTCCCGGCGCCGACTTCGTCTTGATCACCCCACCTAACCCCAACAACAAGCTAACTTTGCTCAAGAGGCCGAAGGGGGCCTCACGATCTTACGCTTCTAGAGTCCATTGACTCTTGTTATTTTTACACACATTCCCGCATTATTTTCTGCTATCCTTCCTAGGATAACGGGCTACGAGTTGTTAGTAGTGCGGACTCCAAGAGCTCCGAAGCTCCGCTATCTCCATCCGACCGGTCTTCCTTCTGCGAACTTCTGCCGCGAAAACCGACACATAGTCTAACCTTTTCACAAACGGCACAATTTCTATATAATACACTTTTGTTTGAAGAGGGAGAACGTATATACATCATACGCAATGATTCGAGCGGCACTTCAGTCGAGAGCCATACCGTTTAGGGAGGCAAAGAGCACGTCGTCCCAAGCCGGGGCATTGAAGGATGTTTGGGCAAGGCTATTTTCGTCGCGGCCCATAATAAAGTCTAATAGCAGTAGCAGCAACACATTATGGAGGAGATTCAGTTCAGTTCAGCTCTGGCGGGGAATCACACGCCACAATGCTTCAATGCGACCGAATGCTAGGTTAGCTGACAGCTTCTTGGGAGGGGTCCAAAGGCGGAGCTTTGGATTCTCAGCCTGGCGACGCAACACCGCTCAGGGTACCCAGGAGAGCCTATCGCTAAGCGGCAGACTCAAGAAGCTCTCTAGAGAGTACGGGTGGTCAGCTGTGGGTGTCTACTTCGCGCTCAGTGTCCTAGATTTCCCATTCTGTTTCCTTCTCGTCAGGGTGGTTGGAACAGATAGGATAGGTACGTCTATCATTGAGAGAGATTACAACCACACACGCCGCGGTCCTGAATACTAATGTAACATTGATGTGAAAACAGGCCAGATCGAGCATTATGTCGTATCTGCCGTCGCGAAAATCATTCCCCAATCGATACGGACAAAGTGGCATGAGTACCGCCAATCTCTAAAAGAAGAAGAGGAAAAGCGGCTGGGCAATAGCGAAATCAGCGACAAGGTGGAAATGGTAGGCTGGGGTGTAGAGCAAGCGCAGGAACGCAACAAAGAAGAAGCCAGTAAGTTAGCGTTCTTTCCCTCCATGTCTCCCATTACATTGCAATGTCTTATTCGCCTCCGGGTCATGGGGGCTATGCTGTTGGATAAGCAGATGTAATCGGAAGAGGTCATATGAGACACCGAGACATATGAGACACCGAGAGGCTAACTTTTTTCAAAGGCTTAGCAACGCAGCTGGCGCTTGCGTATGCGATCCATAAGAGCTTCATCTTTGTCCGAGTACCCTTGACCGCTGCGGTGACACCCAAGGTGGTGAAGGTCCTTCGAGGCTGGGGCTGGAACATTGGAAAACGTACCCCACGGTCATGATCGGCTCCAATAAGCCCCCAACAAGCCAGGATATACTATTTGCATCAAGCATGCTTTCTTTCTGGGCTCGACAGTTTTTTGTAATATTATCAATGTTATTGAGAGGGCGTATGGATCACTGTGTAGGTATAGTATAGGATGATTGGGCACAGGCAATAGACTGGAAGAGAGGCATGGCAGGCGGTGCAAAAAGTATAGAGAAGCGTAGGCAGGTACACTACCCGCTATAATGAGAATGATTAGAAGAAGCTCTAAGTTGGCCTCATGACTAAGAATGATTAAACCTTACGTCCTGGTTATTCAAGTTACTCGTATCTTTGACTCCCCCTAGAGCCAGACAAAGGACCCGACAAAAAAAAACATAAGAGCCGAAACTGCCGCCCTTTGAAGGCCGTACGAGTAAATTTGATTGCCGAAAGCTACAAGTTCCCTTGATGGCCGAAAGTTTCTTTTGTACGTTAGCTAGAAGTAGCACCAGTCGTTAGATCTAACTAAGACCAGTTAAATTGTCTTGAATGTCATCGGCAGACAGAACAGCCACGATCCATGACGTATTATCCCTGTTATGCGTAAAGGGTCAGGGTCACGTGCTAGAATGCAAAAGCAAAAAAATAAATCCTGCACGGCTGCGTGTCTGACATAGACATGCAAAAAGTCGGGGCAAGCTGAAAACCAAAAAAAAGGAGGAGGAGGCTGAGACAAAGCGTACGGCTAGGAACAGCAAAGTTTGAGACACAAAGTCTGCTAAGGAGATTTTCGTAACTCCGTGAGAGACCATTGACCTCTTTTTCGATGTTTAAAGTGTTCTCGAATTTAAAGTCCGGAGCTAATTCTCAACTCCGGCGCCATAGGAAGTAGAAGCAAATCAAGATCACAGGCCCATCAATTCAAAGTTCCAGAGAAAAAGAAAGGGAAACCATATTGGTAATGCAATCAAAAAAGCAAAAAAAAAAATGAAAATAAAAATAAAAATAAAAATAAAATAAATAAAAAAAGAGAGAGAACGTGGCTCACGAGCTATAGCGGGAAAGCTTCCTTCACAAAAAAAAAACGTGCTTTTTAGCTTCAAGCTATGTTGACAATCCAGCCCATGTACGTACATGATGGGCTGTCATAGGAGCAAAGAATCCGAGTCGAGAAAACCTTCTAGAATAAGTCATAGCACTCCATCATGAATCGCACACAATGGAATTTGAGCGAACTTTAGACATCATAAAGAGAGGGAAGAGCGGACAAAGGCGGATATCTCGGAGTTTCGCTTCTAGAAAAAAAAAACCGATGCAATGAGGCGTCAACACTAATCGGCCATTTATTAAGGAAATTTGGCTTTCGAACGATGGGTTGAGGGGAAAACATATTTAAAAAAAAAAATATCCACGGATCGCAACTTGTAGCTGGAGTTTATGTACCACCTAAGTAGGTGATGGTGATGCTTTCCCCCATCAAAGAGTGACATGCCCGTCTATGTCGTATATGGTTGAACCCACAAGCCACGTTTGTTGTAAAGTTACAACAAGCACGGTCCACAAGTGGAGGTTAGTTAAAATTGTTCTTTTAAATGGCGCTCTATTGATTGGCAGCCAATGATTTCTCTCTCTTTTCTTTTTGTTGACAATGGAAAGCATGTAAGCCGAGAATATACTCGTAGCATAGCACGTACTACCGAAGTATCTAGGAGTAGGTAGTACAATCCGATGCTATTGTCTGTCACAGCATGAAGGATGGATGAAGGACGAAAAAGCAAAAGGGTTAACAACCTACCTTACCAACAAAAAAAAAATCCAAAAAAAAATCTTAGAAAAAAAAAAGGCGCACTCGCTTCGTGCTTTTCTCCTCTTGGGACATAAAGCCGACTAAATTCAAGACCACAGATAAAAAGAAGTTGTAAAAAAAAAAACCGCCAAGCTAAGAGAGAACACGCAGTTCCACTTCCACGGACATTGCGTAACTGGAGCCACGTTGTTGTTGCGCTATATTAAGCCCATTAAATAGAGTTTTCAGGGAACAGTTTCGGCGGGCCAAGCGGAGTCGGAACATTCCTGCGGGCGGTCGCCTGCCAAGCCTACCAGGGTTTTCTTAATTTTTTTTATTTCATCTTATTCTATATATATTATTTTTTTTAATTTTTTATATATATATTTTTTTTCCCCTTTCAATTTCCCCCCTTCCACTTTAGATAGAGTCATTAACTAGTGAGGTAGGTTAGTTTACGAACTGCCTGAATAAGAAGTTGCCGCATTGGATAAGGAGACGTGTCGGAGTTTATTGCGTAACTGCGATTAAAACTCTATTTGGAGCGTGTGCAGTACTAGGCATTTGGAGATGAACTACCTACCTACCTACCTTGCTACCTACCTACAAAGATACGCAAACTTCTAATAGTAAGTAGTACGTACGAACTTGTACTACACTGCTGGATAGTAGGTAGTTCACCGGTGCGCTTGCGGAGTTGCGGATCGGGTAATTCGGTATCAAGTTATACAAGGTAATTCCGTAAATACTGAGACTACCTAGGTAAGATATAGGTACTCCGTAGTAGCAGCAGTAATGACACTATGAAGCATTCATTTCGTCACGTTACATACGCAGTCATGTACTTTCATATAGTCATTTTTATATTTCCAGCCTCCTCCAGCCGATGGCGTCGGCTATCGGCTATCGTTTCTTTCGTTGAATCCTATGTACGAAGTATCCATTGGTAATGTTTTTACTGAATATCTACTTCGGTTAAGCATTGAGGCTGTAGATAGTATTTTACTTTCGGGAAATCTAGATGCATTACCAAAGCAAAGCTTGTCTTCAGAATCCATGAAAGAAAAATGTGAGAGCCGAGTTTGGCGCCCTCAAAAAAAAAAAAAAAAAAAAAAAAAAGAAAAAAAAAAAAAAAAAAAAAAAACAAGGGACATCCACATCCACATCCACATCCACAAAGAACCACGCCTCCTTCATTTAAGGTTGCAGCTTGCATAATATGTATTCTTACCGTTCCTTGGTCAGTGAAGAATCGCGGGGGGGTAGGGAGGGAGATGATTAATGGTGGAATGTGTTTACATAGAAAAACTTACGATGAAAGCGGAACCCCACTGCCGCTGCATGTCTAAGGTACGGGGTAAAATAGTTTGCACCCGATAAAAGAACTTTTTTTTTTTTAGTCCACCAGGTGGATAGAGAGAATGACTGCAGTTGATACATTCTTGCTTATTCGTTTTTATTTTTTTTATTTTTTTTTTATTTTTTTTTTATTTTTTCCCCTCTGTTCAACGGGTTATGTTACCTGAGACGTTCATGCAAACTACTGCGTATAGGCACTAAATGATCTGCGCTTGTCTTAGTGTGTGATGTGATATGCGCGTGCGGAGCATTAGTAGTTACAGTAAGGTGAGAACAAGTATGTACGATTTGCGGCAACATTCATGCCGCTTATACCAGTTAAATGTATGCGGCATGCATCAGGTTTGTACTTGTAAGAAACAGGTCAGTTTGCGCAGCCACACGCTACTTGTACTTTCGTTAAAAAATACCTACAAACATTTGATTTCTACCGCGTCAGACTGGACCCCCCACATAAGCTCATAGAGTATTGACGCAGGGATCAAGTCTGCTAACTAAGCTCTAAGCCCCCATCTCGGAAACAAATTCGCTTTGAATTAAATAAAGCACCAAAAAATAAAAAAATAAAAAAATATCCTCCCAGCAACTCGGTTTCCGGGTCTCGAAGGGTCTTTAGCGGGGCAATTTGATATGGGGGGAGCGGCGCGGGAGTACCGTATTACCTCGCGACATTCGGCTTTGATCTAAGTGAGTTTATACAAGTAAGAATATATATCTTATTTTTAATAACACGCTATTCTACAACTGGGAAGAAGAAGTGAGGTACCTATACCTTATTTTTATAAAGCTATTTTCATTTTTTTCCTATTACTCTCGGGTAGATCACAACAACATGATACCTATAATCTATAAAAAATGCCTCAAGCTGGGTTCATTGATATTATCTGTACGGAGTATGTATAATTATCATCTATTACGCGTTTTCTATATTAATTTCTATATGAAATATCCAAGATAGCTTTGAAGAAATAAGGTACTCCGTAGAGGTACTTCATTTCTTCTTTCTAGTTGTAAGAGTAGCGTGTTGTTAAAAATAAGATACATCCTTATAAACTCACTAAGATCAAAGCCGAATGTCGCGAGGTAATACCTACGGTAGTAGTACCAACGAGAGCCGGCCAGGTTCGGCTCTGACATGCATCACCAGTTCTCTAGCGCCGCTACCTTTACCGCCTTTGGAACTTTTTTTACTGAAACGAGTGTGATGGAGGGGGACCGGGGGAGAGATATTGGTGGTTGCGAAAGTAAGGTTGAGGTTGCAGATTGTATAATATTGAACTAATAGCATCACACAAAAAAAAGAATTTATACCTTCGTAGGTGCAGTTCATGCTCCATGCATGCATCTGCACCATGAGTCGTTGTGCCCGTTAGATATGGCATCCTCTCAATAGTTGTCCAAGAGATGTGGAGACAAAAGAAATCGTAGGAAAACAAAACAACACCATTCATGCAATGCTGAGTATATGCCGCCAATCAAACTCCATCGTTTTACTCTTTTGTCGAGTCGGCAATTGCAAATGGATGTCATTGGATATGCCTACTTTTGCGGCTTGAACCGATGCCATATGAATGAGATACGTACCTCAGGTACTCTCGAACTACTTGTTGTTATGGTTGTGCGACAATCGGCAGAGGCGCCCTGATAACAAGGCGGACAGTGTTTTTTTTATTTATTTATATTATTGTTGCCTCAGAATTGCTTGAAGAAGTCACCAAGTCAGCCACTCCATACTTGTAGGCGCCATAGCAGTGGCATATACTTCGTAGCGGAGGTAAAAAAATGACCGATGCCGTAATCCGATAGCAAGATTCTAAGTAGTCAAAGAGGGAAATTGCTTAATTCTCACCCCTGCTGTTCGGCCTTCGCAATTGACCTAGCTCCTACTGCTGCAAGCCCTCCAATCATTGCTCATTCTAGAAACAGACGTAGAGAAATTGTACTTTAGGCAAATAATATTTTAATGTAAGTTTACTCGGCATACCCTTCTGGATCCAAATTGGACTTGACAAGCAGAGGTGGATCAGCGCTGGACACCGAATGCCAGCGGTTCGAGGTTAAGCCATTTATCGAGACGCTAGATGAAAGGATATAGTGGTAGAAGAACATACTATTAGAGGAACATACTATTAGAAGAACATACTATTAGAAGAACATGCGTTAGAGGGGACAAGAGGACAGAATTTAGACTTTTTTTTTTTTGCTTTTCGTTTCCTAGCAGTACAGCTTGTTGGGGATTGATTGCCGAATAACAACATATTAGCAGTCTCCACTGTTTCGTATAAATAACAAATTGGTCTCGTGGGTTCGTTTTCATTGTTGCCATGCTTCGACTTCGACTGAAGAGGCGTTGAGGAGGGGAGGGCTGAAAGAAACCTCTCTCTCTCTCCTGGCGTTCAGCCTCCCTCCTACTCTTGGGTGCGTACTCGAAGCCACCAGAAGCCCGAACTAACAATACACACCAACAGCAACGTCACAAGGGTTATTCACAAACGCTTCTAAACCGAACAGAAGATAGTCTCTGAGGCGAAAAGAAAAAAAGAAAACTATTTTTTTTTTTTAAAAATTACTAAAACGGAATTATAAACAATAGAGATTTCCGTCTGGAAATATGACGTTTGCTGTGGTCCACCCTTATGCTTTGATGGCCTTTGCTGCTAAGACAGCAAACAGTAATGCTCCCGTTAGTAGGTACCTGTCTGAGGTGCCTGTCATAGATAGTCCCATGTTGTGGAGAGAATAACAAGATACTTACACACCCAATCTTGAATAGAATAAGTAAGGTACCTAAAAGTATGTACAGTAGAAAAGGAAAAAAAAAAAGAAAGCATGCTGTCATTATCTCTTGAGATGGGGGTCGTCTGCCGAAGGTTTCTCCCAAAATAGTAGTGCGTTTCACTATTTCTGGCCATATTGTTTACGGGTGGTTCTCCCCCTTTGTAATTTTTTGACCAGTTTGCCCAGCCCCCAAGCCCACAACATGGGCAAAGAGATCACTGACAAACACGCACATAGCACTAGGGACGAAATAAACTTAGGACATGACATTCAACGGGGATCTGTTGCATGAAACGTTTGATTGCTTGGGCTAAGATTGGGATCCAGATGGTGCCAAAGTCTGTTTGTGGCGTGTGGAGATTTGTGGATGAAAGAGTGAGATTTACGACGAGAGCCGCCAGATGAGAATTTTATACGCCGCAGGCACAGGACTGAGTCCAGCGTTCTTGTCTAGAATTTGCCCCTCCCCTAAAATAGAAGTTCATGTGAAATAAAAATATAAAATAAAAAATTATAAAATAAAAAATTGTAAAAAAAAAAAAAAAACTTTATAAAATAAAAAAAAAAAAAAAAAACTTTATAATATGTTTTGTTTCTCTGTGAATCGAAGCTTGTGTAGGACAATCAATGTGTTGGCCCGAATGCTGACTCGTACGCTGTTAGCCGCATTATTGTCTGTTATACATACACATTTTTAAACACAACAAGCCTTGGACAAGAAGCAGAGGAACCAAACAAAGGCGGTGTAGGAACAAGTACAGAGTATGTTTATTTCTCTACTTGTACTTGCAAATGGGCTTGGCTTCTTAATGCCAATCCAGGTTGGCGTCTTTTTTTTTTTTTTTTTTTTTTTTTTTTTTTTTTTTTTTTTTTTTTCTTTCCAACTTTCGAACCCAAGAAACTGCCAGCAGCCACATTGTCATGGTGCCAGACGCTTAGAGTGGAGAAAATGGGGGCTACGGCGGCATTTCCGACTTCTGCCTCTCAAAAGCAAAATGTGTCAAAATGTGTGCACAGACGTAAAGTGTAATCGTGTGTATGTGTATGTGTGTGTGTGTGTGTGAGAGAGAGAGAGAGAGAGAGA
>JACBYL010000517.1:0-47010 GCA_015266385.1 Trichoderma oligosporum | reverse complement strand
TCTATATATCTCTCTCCCTCTTTTTACAATCTGATGTAGGGTTTAGCATCTGATTGCACTCAATATTGATTGCACGTCTGAAAATCCCTAGAATGAGACAGTTTCGGCCAATGTCTTTCCGTTATGCAGTTCTCGATCATGTATCAGTCGCGACCGACTCTCCTCACCGCATTACAGACAGCAGGAGCATTTCAAATCGGAAAGAACGGCAATCCCAAGAAATGTAGCGGATAAGTCGGCATTCTCCTCGCTTAACAGCTTCTTAACTCTTCTCTCCAATATTACCATTAGATTCCATGAGACATTCTTTGGACAGTTTCTTTCTTTCTGATCAGTGTTTTTCTTTTTTTCTTTATCAATACTCGTCTCTAAGACGCCTACGGCCTTTTTTCGCGATCGCAGTATCATTCGTTACTTAACATTACGGACTGGTAAATCATTACCCAAAACGCTAACTCTAAGCAGTGCTTCTTGGGAAACTGTATGAAGTACAGATCCATCACCATGAGCTCTGGTTCAGCGGGGATGTGTAATGGGCGTGGTTGTGATTTTGACCCTCTGCTTATGCGTGAGACAATCCCATCAAAGGGACATGAGACAATGTAAGTTGGAAATGCAGGGCTAATGCATGCTGTTATCACTTTGTCTCAGGGGAAACGTGTATTAGTTGCCAGCCTCTCACGGACGATGATCGCCTCGACACATATCCAGTCGGCCCCGCTCCTGAAGATTCACATGAAGACGAGGAAGAACAAGGTGGTGAGTATCTTCTATTCATTGCCTCTTGCTTTTGAAGTTCCAAAATCCGGACTTTGCTTCTTCTTCTCATTATTGCGAATGGCGCGTTCTCAAGTTCTGAATCGGAGAAACTAACATGTGCTTTTGGATCCTAGACCGAGAAGAAAATGCTTTTAAAACGCCTGAAAAGCCAACCATCTTTCTGTTGCCATCTTTGAATGAATTTTCGGAGGCTGAGGATCCAGAACAGGATACCTCGTTAGTTTACAAGCACGTACAGAATTGGGAAGCCGTCCGCATCGCGGAGACAGAAACTCGTCGCGGACGGGGCATCTTTGTTACTAGGAACTTTAAAAAGGGCCACAGAATTATCTCTGAACGTCCAATTATTTCATGCGTCCACTGGACGCAGCACAATGGGTTGAGAACCATTGCGGAAGAATGGGAGAAGCTCCCTCTCGACAAACAAATACGACTTCAAACTGAATTCAACAAAAAGTTGAAAGATTTACCGATTGGATACCGCAAACTTCGATCGCACCACAAGAGAATACTCGAGAATTTCGTTGACGAGTATGGATTCTGGAACCCTCAGCGAGCCAGAGCGCATATTTATGTTTTGGGGTCTCACATGAACCATGCTTGTCATCGCTGCGCCAATGCTGAACAATGGACGGAATCAGAATGGCCGCATCGCATTATAGTGAAGCTTGTCGAACCTCTAAATGAGGGTGACGAAGTGTTTATCAACTACAACAGGAAGAACTTGTCGTTTGATTGCGCGGTGTGCAGCCCAGCAAAGGTGAAGTATGGATTTAGGTCTTTGGGCAGCAAATTGCTTCGGTGGTGTCAGACATCTACAGCAACTAAGAATGCCGAGAGTTTGCAGGAAACTGAGGGAACTTCTACAGACATTAGCACAGCATTTCAAGTACCGCATGTTGAAGTCCAGAATATCCAATTCAAGCTGTCCCTAAGGAAAGGCACAAGCATGTTGAAGGAGCAAGCCCGGAATTATTGGCGCCGCTTATTCAGAAGGCATCATGACCCAGAGACCCGGGTTCCAGTCTCCCCAGTCAGTACTGATAAGGACAACAATTGACGTTCGTTTTTGAAGATGGGATCGAAAGTGGGGCGAGTACTATTATGCGGAGCGCATCATTGAAGCGGCGCGAAAAAATGGTTTATATGTACCAGCTTCTATGACTGACTACATTGAAAGCGAGGACAATGTTTCTCATTGTACTATCATAGAATTCATTGTCATCAACAACTTCAGTAGCGGCTTTCCTCCGTCTACTAAAACCAATCCTTTTTCGCCCGAAAATGTCCGTGAATGCAGAAACCACCCAAGACCACAACCTTCTTATTTGAGGGGAATGAAACGAGAAGAGTGTGTGGCACCAATACCAGGTCGACCGTGCTTGACAGGCTTGCTGTAAAATGTGTCAGTAAATCAAATTCTCGAGTGTAAAAGATGATCCAAGTAAACATGGTATAGACGCACTATGAGATAGAGAATTCGCCCAGGTAGTGGCCAACCATTTCAGGCTTGATCTCAACCTGGTTGAACTCCTTGCCGGAGTAGATACCAATGACGCTTCCAATCATCTCGGGAACGACAATCATGTCTCGGAGGTGAGTCTTGACAAGGTCGGGCTTCTCGTTGGGCTTGGCCTCCTGCTTGGCCTTTCGGAGCTTCTTGATCAGACCCATAGGGCGGCGCTTGAGACCGCGGTTGATCCTTCTGCGGGCACGGGCGTGAACAACATCTCGGAGCTGGTCAGAGGAGAGGTCGAGGAGGCTATTTCACGAGAAAAAAAAAAAAGATGGCCACAAATGTTAGTGACACTATTTCTTTCAAGTTGTATAGACTTTCCGCATCCTAAAGTTGAAAATGATGGCGGATTCTGTAATTGGAATATATATATATATATATATATAAAAGAACGTACTTATCAAGGTCGATTCCTCGGTAAGAAAACTTGCGGAAGGCTCTCTTCTTCTTGAGCTCGGCGGCCTCCTCGGCGTTCTACATCATCAAGAAAATCGTCAGCACCCGTAATTCGATACCCAATATCCTATCAAAAAAGTTGGTCGCAGCGACGGCCTCTTTTCTTTCGTCTTTTCCTTTAGGAGTTTGAGTCCGTCGGAAGGCGGGAGAGAAACAAACATACGTATTCGTCAGCCATGATCGCGGTTATGTGTTGATTGAAGGATTCGCCTATCGACGCGCAGGGTATCGACGAGCGAATGTAATGGCCGTGATGGAGTCGTTTAGGAAGGGCGGATTGTCGCTTGAGAGGGTTGGCGGGATGCGGCACTACTAATTTTTGGCAGTAGGGTTTTCGTGCCCTTTGATCTCCACGTCAGGTGACTTTGGCGACCAATTTCGTGGGCAAAACGAAGTTGGCACGAAGGAATGTGGCTTTGCCGCTTGTGGCTGGGGAGTGTATGCACGGAAGATGGAAATTCCGGATAAGAGGCTTCGGTACTTGATATCTCGTATCTATGTATGTAAAAGGTGTAAAGCGAAGCTGGCGGAATTCGAGGTCCAAAGCTATCTCACTCGTGTAACTACGGGATACTCAGTTGATGAAACTTTTTATTAAGAAAGCTCTCAATAGCTCCTCATATAATCAGGATCAACGGATGCGACATATCTCACCCGTTATTGGCACTTGTCGGCGAAAAATGTTACACTGAAAACCACAGCCGCTAACTGCTCAGACCTTGCCAAGAACTTCGTGTTCGCCTTACCACATCGCTCACGATGCGTGACTCCGGAGCACAAGATTACCAACCGCCTACCGAAGCTTCGGTGCAATCTACGAATGGGATAGTTATTATAGAATAACACAGATCATGAGAAGCTAAGAGAGAGGAACTGCTCAGACCTTGCCAAGAACTTCGTGTTCGCCTTACCACATCGCTCACGATGCGTGACTCCGGAGCACAAGATTACCAACCGCCTACCGAAGCTTCGGTGCAATCTACGAATGGGATAGTTATTATAGAATAACACAGATCATGAGAAGCTAAGAGAGAGGGAGAGGGAGAGGGAGAGAGAGAGAGAGAGAGAGAGAGAGAGCATTAGAGATGAGTGGGTCTTTCAAATGCCAAGAAGTACGGACAAGGCCACAGACTTCAAGAGAAGCTAGGACAATTTACCAGTATGTTGTAGATCCTATCACTTCCCATTTTGCCCAGCGCTAATCCTGTATTGTTAACCCGCCAAGATATTTTACCATCACCCTCCAAGCATACTAACAATCCCTTAGTGGGCTTGGTTGCTTGGATCACTTGATATGTAACTCTGGGCTTGATTGCTCTGTCGTCTCATAGCTTGCGGTGCGGGCTTTCTACTGGATGCAGCAGCTCTTGATGATCAGTTCTGTAGGCTCCTTGACCCCCACAAGACCCGTCGCTGGCGCTGTCATAATGGCTGTTCTCATTTCTCACATCCACAGCTAGCTGCCACTCTTCTCTTGGCACTAATACCATTAATAAGACGACAGACGCGCAGACGACAGCACGCCGCTCCCTATTTTTTAATTTTTTTTTTCTGGGCCAAAGCTGGGCAACAAGCTGAGCGTTGAGTTCCAGACTCTGCCGAGGAAGAGCCAAATGAAGCCGTTCATTTGTGGTGACCCAATCTGAGCCAGCCCTGGGCCGAGTCTCTCAAGTAAGCAACACCGCCGAGACCTGCACCGCTAGATGGTGGTAGGCTTGGCAAAGTCTCGGCACCAGTTCTACCAACGCCATCCTTTTACGAAGTAGACTTTGCCAGCCTGGTAACCATCAGATCTCGCCCCAAGGCCCCCCTTTAGAGAAACGGGGGATGGGGGGAGAGGATAAAGACAACGACTACTGCTGCAGTCTCCTCCGTTCTTGTCACTCTTGATAAGGGTCATGGAGTCTTAGAAGCATCGCATGGAGTGTCTCAAGCAAAGCTGAGGCAACCACTGGCTGCTACTGCGGTGAGTGTTAGGCCGTGTTTGCTTTTTGCAAGGCACATTGGCAGAGCCCGCTCTCAGCTTGGCGGAACGGAACGCTTATGAACGAAATCTTCGCGTCTCCAACTAGCTTGACCCTTGGACTCATAGAAAAGTCTCTTGTCGTCCCTGTGGGCTGCATAGTCAACTACATGCTTGCCCTCTGTAATCTTCGCCTTCTTGTTGTTGACTTGTCGTGAGTTTTTGCTCTCAGCTCTCGCCAACTGAATACTCAATACGCCGCTCGACATCCGGAAGTACTAGTTACGGACTATTCAACTAGGTCTATTCATAGATTTAGCAGGATATTGGCGATTGGCATTCAATCATCCATCTAATATACAGCACGCATTACTGGATTGTTACAAACATTGCGAATTTTACTTATTGATCGCACGGCGCTCTCCTATTTTTTTTTTCTTTTCTTTTTTCCCACAGTGGAGTCCAGTGTTTCTCTAGCACTATGTCGCTCTCAGTATTAGCGACTGCTACATCATCGACAGTTTCCTCAGCTTCTACAACGGCGTCGATTCGTCCGTTGATAGCATTTCCAACGAATACACTTGCCACTATCACATCTGATGGCGCCCTTATCACAGCAAAACCTTTTCCGCCTATGACAACCCATTGGAGCCGGCCACAGAGCTGCACATGGACGTATGTTATCGACAATGAATCACCAGGCGGAGTTTCAGATCCTATTGCTTGGTTAGATTTGGAACCCCTCCCAGGGGCTACCAGTTTGTCTTGCTATCCGGATGGAATGTTTTTTGATGGACGTACCGGCATATTTAGTCCTGCAACATGTCCTTATGGGTGGACTACTGTGTCTCTTTCAGTGAATACTGACCAAAGTATTGAAGAGGCTACCACAACAGCTTTGTGCTGCTCATCGTATGTCGAGAGACTTTGGATCTATATATATCTGTGTGTGTGTGTGTGCGTGTGTATGCTGACATATGATAGCGAATATTCATTTGTGGGTGGACACTGCAAGCGCCAAGTTCCTACGGTGCTTGCGGTCCCCATCATATATAATCACACTGCTGCCACCTACAAAGTGTTAACCAATTCAACCACTACTCTCTATAGCGCCACCATTGCCGTCAACACTATTCGTGCGCTCTTTAGAGAACAAGACAAACCGCTACTCGGTTTAACAGATGAGGACGACATTGATGATGAGCCGGAACATGATGGGGGGCTATCATTAAGTGCCAAGATAGGAATTGGAGTCGGCGTCACCTTGTTCGGCTTGATCGCTATTGGAGTGGCTGTCTTTATTTACTTATGGAAGCGAGAGCGAAAGAGAAAACGTCGCACAAGTCGAACGTCACACGAACTAGGTTCTGTGCAAAGGTCGCAAGGGCAAATGTATACCAATTCGCCGTCACTCAACTCGCATCCACAAGCTCCTGTACGCGATGCCGAACCACCACCTGCATATGACTTTACGACCGAAACCAACAGCGTCACAGATGACGATGGTAGAGATGTTGTAGCCCGGGACGGTGAAATTCAGGTACTAATGGCGCAAAAAGCTGCTATTCAGCGACGTATTGAAGAGTTGAAAAGGCCTTCTGAAGAGGAACATCGGGATGGTTCTCCAGCAACAGACCCATGAAGTTCGGGGAGATTTCTCTTTTTTCCTATTCTTTCTTTCTTTTTTTTTTTTTTTTTTTTTTTTTTTTTTTTTTTTTTTTTTTTTTTTTTTTTTTTTTTTTTTTTTTTTTTTTTTTTTTTTTTTTTTTTTTTTTTTTTTTTTTTTTTTTTTTTTTTTTTTTTTTTTTTTTTTTTTTTTTTTTTTTTTTTTTTTTTTTTTTTTTTTTTTTTTTTTTTTTTTTTTTTTTTTTTTTTTTTTTTTTTTTTTTTTTTTTTTTTTTTTTTTTTTTTTTTTTTTTTTTTTTTTTTTTTTTTTTTTTTTTTTTTTTTTTTTTTTTTTTTTTTTTTTTTTTTTTTTTTTTTTTTTTTTTTTTTTTTTTTTTTTTTTTTTTTTTTTTTTTTTTTTTTTTTTTTTTTTTTTTTTTTTTTTTTTTTTTTTTTTTTTTTTTTTTTTTTTTTTTTTTTTTTTTTTTTTTTTTTTTTTTTTTTTTTTTTTTTTTTTTTTTTTTTTTTTTTTTTTTTTTTTTTTTTTTTTTTTTTTTTTTTTTTTTTTTTTTTTTTTTTTTTTTTTTTTTTTTTTTTTTTTTTTTTTTTTTTTTTTTTTTTTTTTTTTTTTTTTTTTTTTTTTTTTTTTTTTTTTTTTTTTTTTTTTTTTTTTTTTTTTTTTTTTTTTTTTTTTTTTTTTTTTTTTTTTTTTTTTTTTTTTTTTTTTTTTTTTTTTTTGGCATTCTGCACCTTTGCATTTTGATATCCTTTTTTTTAAACTCTTAGATGGGATTAATTATGATACCACCGTTTTACGCAACCATGATGGAATAAAGCATCAGAATAATTCAGGCAGTTGGGCGTGGACTTGAGTCAGGTGCAGGGAAAGGTTTTAGAGGCGGAGCTATAAAAGGGAGGAGTAGTATATTATATTATATAAGTACGGAGTAGGCAGCATTGAAACCCATATCTGCCTTCACTTGTCTCTATAACTATCTGGTTAAAATGTTATTTCTTCCATTTTCCCATTAAATCTAAGTTTATAAAACTATTTGCCCCTTAAGAGTTGAAGACATTTTACAACCTTAGTAGTAGTAGTACAGAGTGCAGAGTACCCAATACGGAATACTCCATACCTACCTTAGTGATCATCCCAGGTACTAAAAACATGCATGTGCGTAGACACCTGTTTAGTGGTTCCATGCACTCGGTACTGCTCCATACTACTCTTAGACATGGGTGAGAAGGAGTATTTCGAGAATAGTTTACATTGCCTGACAATTAATCAGCACCTCAAGGATAGATCACGGATTACGAGATGTAGAGTAGTAGTTGAGCGGATCATGGCCCATCACAGTTATGTAAATCAACGATAACTCGATGGATTATCTCCCCATACCGAATATCTTAACGGGCCGCTGTGGATTTGCCTCGAAGAATGACCCACCTACTTCTATCTTCTTTTGACCAATCACTAACGTTCGTTTCATAGCTACCTAGTAGGCAGTAGCAGAAACCTGCTGAAATATAGGGTGCCTATCTCAGGCAAGCAATTTAGGCTGCCTTACTCGTATTCTTCATGAAGTGAGCGCCAATAAAGCTTTTGATGTGTTTGATATGGAGAAAGTAGATTACGGGGTGTTCTCGACGCCTTTGGATCATCATCAACAAGCTGCCGTGTACAGAGTACGTGTAGATGCATGAATAAGAGACTACCTACTTAGGTAGTAGATACTACAGATGGTATGATGGCAAAATAGGTATCAGACGGCATCAAGGTACCTGTACCCTTATTAGGTACCCTAAGTACCTAGTACTGCGCCCGAATGCGCTATTTTAGCAGCTTCTAACTCAATTGTAAACCGCCCTGGACCTCATTTATCAGCACCGAACAGCTGCACATGCAGGTACCTACATGTCAACCCAGTCCCTGACAGCCGGTGATAACGATCCCGACCCCGCTAAGGAAAATTGCACCAAAATCACAGGTACTTTATAAACTCCACTGAAAGCCATCAACAAGAAAAGGCAACATCTAGCTCAGGCCCGATTCCTTTTTGCCTTCTTTACACCATTTGCCTGATAATTCTCATTGCCAAATTCTTCGATACGTTTTTTTTTATTATAGCTTTTCCGTTCAACAAACATCGTCAGAAGTATATCCAATCCAAAAAATGAGGGGCGAGGTTAGTTATCTCTCTATTCTGCGCGTGTGAAAGTGAACTTGTTGTTGTTGTTGTTGTTGTTGTTGTTGTTATGATATCATACCCTCTATGAAAAGTGCATTTTTCTTTACCCTCTTTGTGCTTTGCTATCCCATATGATTCTTATATTATTAATAGTTCGTTGCTAATTTGACATATAACTAACTATTAGATCTTGCACCTTCATATTGGTCAAGCTGGTGTTCAGCTTGGTAACGCTGCTTGGGAACTGTTCGTCCATTAGTAACAAAGAAAAATTATAAGCCGTTTTCGTCATGCTAATGCTATCCCCCCCCTTCTGTCGCATAGCTACCTTCTCGAGCACGGCCTTGGCCTTGATGGTCGCATAGATCCCAACGCAAATCTCGAAGACCCAGGGTCTTACGACACCTTCTTTGCTGAGACCAGCGGTGGCAAGCACGTGCCTCGTTCTATATTCGTCGACTTGGATCCTTCTCCTATCGATGAGATTCGAACCGGAGAGTACCGTCAGCTCTTCCATCCTGAGCAGCTGATTAGTGGAAAGGAAGATGCTGCCAATAACTACGCCCGTGGCCATTATACTATTGGCAAGGAGCTGATTGACACTGTCATGGACAGAATCCGTCGTATTTCTGGTAAGTTTGTTTTGTTTTGGTGGGAGAAGGTGTGAGAGTTACGTTTTTGTTGGAACATGCGGGAAACTGATACTGGTCGCACCGCAGATAACTGTCACTCTCTTCAGGGATTCCTAGTATTTCACTCCTTTGGAGGTGGTACTGGCTCTGGATTTGGTGCGCTTATGCTGGAGCGTCTAGCTGCCGAATATGGGAAAAAGACCAAGCTCGAGTTTTCCGTCTATCCTGCTCCTCGCACATCATCCGCCGTTGTCGAGCCTTACAATGCGGTCTTATCAACACATAGTACCATCGAGCATTCCGACTGCACCTTTCTAGTAGACAACGAGGCCGTCTATGAAATTTGTCGTCGAAACCTCGATATTGCTCGCCCTTCATTTAATCACCTCAACAGCCTCATCGCTCAGGTTGTGAGCTCCATCACTTCATCCTTACGATTCGACGGTGCTCTTAACGTCGATTTGAACGAGTTTCAGACCAATCTTGTTCCTTTCCCACGTATTCATTATCCTCTAATTAGCTACGCGCCAGTTATTTCCACGAGGAAGAGCTCCCATGAGAGCTTCAAGATTCAGGACCTGACTCTCCAGTGTAAGTCTTCTCCCTATAGCTACATTCGTTGCTCTATTGGATATATACATACAGGATACTGACATACCCAGGCTTCGAGCCTCACAACCAGATGGTTGTGTGTGACCCCCAAGCTGGTAAATATATGGCTGTTGCTTTGCTGTACCGTGGTGATGTTGTGCCCCGCGACTGTTCAGTTGCAGTTGCTGCGATTAAAGCCAAGGCTTCGTTTAACCTAGTCGACTGGTGTCCTACCGGTTTCAAGCTTGGCATCACCTATCAGAAGCCGACGGCTGTTCCCGCTGCCGCTGAAGAGGGCGGTCTAGCTGCCGTGAGCCGCTCCGTGTCCATGCTCTCCAATACCACGGCCATCGCCGAGGCTTGGTCACGACTAGATTACAAATTCGATCTGATGCACAACAAGCGTGCCTTTGTACACTGGTATGTGGGCGAGGGCATGGAAGAAGGTGAGTTTACAGAGGCTCGAGAGGATCTTGCTGCCTTAGAGAGAGATTATGAGGAAGTTGCTACCGACTCTTTCGACCCCGATGAGGCAGAAGAGTATTAAAGAAATTCATTGATGAACTGAACCGCAAACACCGCTCACGAATTACCGATACTGCTTTTTTTTTTTAATGAAAATTTTGGCTTCGAGGTTCTTTAGGAAAAAGAAAATTTGGTCGTATTGGAGTCAGTCGAATAGATGAGACCACAATCATACCCCCTTTGTCTTTCTGTACTCTGTTTAACTTCTTTTCTTTTTCTTGTTTCCTTTTTCTTTTCTTGTTCCCTTTTTCTTTTCTTTTTCCCTTTTTCTTTCTTATGTATACGTTTTGGGAGCAAGCAGGCAAAAGAAAAAAAATATCCAATCAATGATACCTTTTCAATTCCCCCCCCCGTTTCTTTCGTTGTATATACTATCTGTACGCATGCCCAGCAATGGCTACATACCTACCTAGTTAATACGTTTAAGAAAAATTGATTAATTCAGGTGATATAATTTGGCTGGCACGTTCTATACAGGATTATATACCTTGTGAGGTTGATTATTGTGATCATTACTAAGCTTACGGAGTACATATAGAATACCTACCTACCTGTCTATGTGTTGTCGCATCCTATAAAGCTGCACTGCGATGAGGTTGCATTGCTTTAGGAGAAGCCTTATCTTACATCACATAAACCAATGTTTTATTTACCCTCCAAACTCAAACATGCACAGAGCAAAAGAAAATTTCTAAATGCTTCAAACAAAAGTAAAGCGCCTCTTTTATAACCTCACCACACATACGGAGTACATACCTAAGTCACAAATAAAAAGAAAACATTGGGCGAGTGTGCCTCTGTAAGTTTAGGGGTACCCTGTAGCGATTCTCTTCACCTCTTCTTCGTAGACGCCAATTAATTTCTTTTTCTTTCTAAATAGTGGCGGTCATGACATAGCCATGAAAAAAAAAAATTACGTGGTACTTTCTAACAGGTAGCAGGTGTATTTTTTTTTATTTTTTTTTTTAAAAAAAAAGAGGGCTCAAGGAGGGTTAATAATGAATTAATTTAAAAAAAATAAAAATTTGAGATGGCCTGGCGTCTGCTGCCCTCTCATGTGATGAGGTAAGCGCCCGCCCTTTCACAGAAACTCAAGACGTACTGCCTCTTACAAGCCAAGGTCTCTCTCTTCGCTGAAGGCACTGAAGGCGAAATAGCCTCTCCGTTGGTCAACTTGGAAATACAGTTAGGCGGCCAGCTAAGAAGAAGAAGAAGAAGGAGAAGAAGAAGGAGAAGGAGGATGAAGTTTTTTTTTAATTTTAATTTTTTTAATTCTCTTTTCTAATATCCTCTTCTTTTAATTTTTCCCTATCTCGTCTTCGGCTTCATTTCTGTTGCCACGCCGCAGCCCGTCTAGCGCCTCGGTGTTGTGGCCTACCACTGGTTTTCTTTTTATTTTTCTTGCCGAGTTTGAGGTCTCTTGGGAGGCCATCTTTGGAGGAAGCTCTTCGCCCCTCAAAAATGATACGTTCCGGGGTCTTAAGTCCGACGGCGGCTTCACCGTCCTTTACGGCAGATGAGAAAGATCTCCTACTACCACCGTTTCGCTGTTTTGAAGCTGCAGACCGGCCCAATAGCTTGCGAGCTCGACCAGCGGCGGCTTGCTCTTCAGGTGTTGCCTTGTGCCTGTATTTTGTGCCGCGACTAGCGCCATCGGCCATGTCTGCCTTGGCCTTGGTTCGCTCTAAAGCCTGAGCTGTCTTCCGCGGATCCTTTGCTCTGGTTACACGAAGAGTACGCGGAAGCATGGGGGGAAACTTTTTCCCGTTGAGAAGAAGAGCAGCTTCTACATCATTGGCGTCCTAAAGAGCTAAGAGTCAGCAAAGGGAGTTTTTTTTTTTTTTTTTTTTTTTTTTTTTTTTTTTTTTTTTTTTTTTTTTTCCCCCAAGGCAGACGCCTAAGGGGAATTTTGTCATTCGTCGAGGACGACTTACATAAAATTGGACGTATGCGAAACCCTTGCCCACCCTGGTCTTTGAGTCTCGTACAACACGGACATTCTCAACTTTGCCTTGAGTTCCAAAGGTGCGCCATAGGCCTTCCTCAATGTCCGAAGGGACTTTATTGCGCTTCTTTTCCACCGTCTCACCATCGGCTTTGGTGTTGAGAACTGTTTCATCATCAACAAAGCCAAGATTGCCAACAAAGACACAGCAACGATGATTCATTGGGCTTGGGTGTGCGACGCTGTCCACTCTAATATGGCGATCCAGAATCTCACTGCCATTCAGTTCGGCAACTACTTTCCGGGCTGCGGCAGCAGTAGAAAATACTGCGTACGCATTTGTGGATTTTGTGGTAGCATCCATCAAGGCTCTGGTGATATACGCCGCTCGTTTTGGCATCGAGCCAGTAGAAAAAGCCACAGAGCGGAATCGCAAAGACTCGATTTTTTGTGGTGGCGAGGCATCTTCATCTAGAACAGAAGAAAGATGTTTCATGAGCTCCTTCTTTGCCAATTTAGATGAGATGGCTTCCACAGAGACGTTCCCCAAGAAGACAGTCCGAGCAGCCTTCTCTATCTCGGATTGCTTGCTGTCTTGCGTCAGAGATTCATGCTTCGGAACCTCGTTATCTTCACCTTCATCTTCACCTTCATCTTCACCTTCATCTTCACCTTCATCTTCACCTTCATCTTCACCTTCATCTTCACCTTCACCACCGTTATCGCCTCCCTCACGGGTGTGTTCTTCATCCCCTCTCAGGCGCTTTCCGGATGGCTCAGGCTCATCGTCTTCCACAAGCTTGGCCAGGTATTTTTCTTCAAGGTCATCGTTATCATGCTTTCTCTTGCGTTTCCTATCACGCTTCTTCTTGCCCTCTTGAGCATTGCCGCTGACGGCTGCTGCGATCACATTTCCTAGCGACTCTTCTTGAATAGTCGTCTCCATTGTCACAGACATGGAATCTTCGTCATTGCTGCCGCTATTATCTTGCACATCGCCATTGTCTTTGACATGCTCTCTCTCAGCAACATTATCATCAGCTTCGTCTTCATCGCCATAACTTAATTCTTCACTGATCTCGGAGAGCACCTCGTCATCATCGTCTTGATCCTGGCTGTCTTCTTTGCTCGGGTTTTTAGCGCTGGAAGCATTTCTCTCTTTCGAAGCTCCAAGCCGAGGTTGTGAAGGGGCTGCAACTGGTCCAGCCTACGGGGTCATGTTAACTCCTTGCTCAAATCTTTGTTTATTTTCTGAATCAAAGCACAGATGGATGAGTTGCTTACACTGGATGCGAACAGAGCATTGAGCGTGGGGTCAATGGCTTTTGAGGCCACAGCCAACGGATTTTTTCTGAGAAAAATTTCAGCAAAGATGAATCGGAAAATCCAATTGCGGCAAATCTTACGTTTTAGCCATTCTATGGGTATTTGATGAAGGAAAACAGGGCTTGGGAAGCAGTTCCAGAAGGTCTAGGAAAATCCAGCTTTCAGTTGGCGCGTTTTCACAAGGTTGCGACGGATCGCACTGAAAAAAGCGACAAGAAAAGTTTAGAGCAAGCTCCAAAAATTTTGGGTCCCGCCAGCGGCCACTCAGCTGGAGCGTCATTGGTCTCGTTGGCCCAAAGTCCCTCTCCCATGGTATTCTGCCAGTATTCACCGCCCGTCTGCCCTCGGTTTTTGCTAGCCATGGGGAAAAAGGCCCGCTGGGGCTTGTGTAGGTAAAGGTCGGTACTTCTGCCAGCGCCCTGTAGGTCACAGCCGATAGAGCGCGAAGCGGCACCTTGTCTTCCCTGGCTCTTTTCCCTCCCCCCAACCCGTCGAAAACCATTTACTGTCTGCCACAACACTGTGAAGGTCTCTCCTACGAATAATACAGAACAATACAGATAATACTCAGCTTTTGGCTTGAGCATCGAAAGCTTATTACGACATTCCTCTTATTCCAAATCCACTCGTCATTCCCACCACAACGCCGCCCGCTCAAAACTCTTCGCAAGCCACCTGTGGTGTCCGCGCCGGCCTCTGACCAGGCAGGCTACCAAGTTGACAAGAGCTGAAGCACCTTTCGCTTCACGCATCCCATTCTTGATACTTATCAACAAGCTGCCAGAGTGTCTCACACTGCGCTACCGGCACAACAATGGCAACGACGGCCTCGGCGTCGATTGCCTTCCCCCCCGTAGCAACGGGCGGCGGCGATCTCGAGGACAGCAACATCTCCAGCCCTCTAAGCGAGGTAGACGATAAGGATGCGAACGATGAAGAAATTGAGCACATGCATCTAGACAGAGATAATTTGAGTCTCGGCCCAGAAGAACTCCGAGCCACCGACAACGGCGGATCAGACTCTGACAGCGCACTTTCTGACGCAGCGTCTGACGTAAACTCTGAGGCCAACGATACTGAAGCTGAAACCCTAAGGCTTTACGATACACCACGGAACCAGAGACATCGTGATATGGGCGTTGAGCGGTTCAATGACGCTGAGCCCTTTGAGCACACTCCGAGCAAGCTCCGCAGGGCGCTAGTGAATGGAGACGATGAGTCTGTCTCTGGCGACGAGAGTCACATGGACGACGCCGACGCCGACGACGATGACGATGAATCTCCGACAAAAAAACCCGCAGCGCACGTCGTAGACGTAGATGAAGATGCCCACCATGATTTACAGGAGCGAAAGCGAAAGCGATCCTTCATCACTGAGCAATCACAATCAGACATAGGGCAGCCAATGAGAAAACGCACAGGATCAGGGTCAGCCTCAACCGGCGAAGGCGACGATCATCTTACTGCTGCTGAAGACGACGCGATGCCAGCGGCGAATCTCCCAAGTGGAGATCAGTCTCCCGGAGACGATGAGGAGACGTCTGCCACGAATCAGGATACACCCTTAGAAGACGAAGCTCTAGATCATGAGATCCAAGTGGCCAAGAAGACCAAGCGCAGCGGCTCCAAGCGGAAAATCACGGCTACAGATGATGGTGATGGTGATGGTGATGGTGAATCTCGGGTGGAAGCTCATGACGAGCAACAAGATGCTGCGATGGAGGAAGAGCCTGAACCGGATCACCAAGATGAAGAGGAGGTAGAACCCGAAGCGGATGAGGAGACCGATGCTGCAGCGAGAAATCTCGAAGAATGTGAGTTTTTAAACTTTTCGCGATATGCATCAAGTGTATACAATGTGCAATTCTAATGACAAACTAGTGGAAAAGAAACAAGCTGCCTACAGAGACTGGACGCAGATAGAACAAATGTTTGGCATTTTTAAAGACCGGTAAGCCTCCGTTTCCTAGAACTTTTGGTTTGAAAGTCTCAGCAGTCACTCACACTTCTCAACAGACTTTACAAAGATAGGCTACAGAGGCTAGAAGAGGAAGAACAATCACTACATACACCTGAGCCTACTCATCCGGAATACCTCAATATGAAACAATGTCTTGATGATCGACTAGATGCGAAATTGCAAGCTATCAATACCGAGCACGAATACCGGATCAAGGCTCTTGAGCGGCGTGCTGTGGCACAAAGAGCGCAAATATGGAGCCAATATTTTCAAGCTGTTCGGGAAAAGAGAGAACAAGCTTTGGAGGCTTTAAATAGGCAATGGTACGATGTGCAAAGCGCTCGACGAAGCGCGCACAGCTTGCCAGACTATGGCCTGTTGTTCCCAAAAGATGCCTCACAGCGCGTCAGGAATGCTATTGCCTATAATACCGAGGTATCGACTCTAGCTGGCATCGCCAAATACGAAGGTTTCCCAGCTGGGCCCGAACTGCAAGGAGCATCTGCTTTGGAACTAGAAGCTGATTTAGCCATCATGGAGGTTAGTCTGCAGATTTTTCAGGCTGGCTATCACTTAAGACTCCTTCAGTACATTTGCTGACTTGCTCTTTAGCGAACTCGGCGCGTACGGCAGAAACCGCCAATAGGTCAAATTCGCGAGGAATACCAACCGGCACACCTGACTCGTCTTGACCCAGCGGGAGAACAATTTGTGAAGAATACACCTTGGGCAAACCCGAATCACTCAGCGCACAAATTTTATCAGCATCAGCCAGCTCAGGTGGAAGCTCGCCCTGAGCCTAATGCTCTTGCCGGTCGAATGCCCAATCATGCACTTCCTTCTTCGACTGACCTCAAGACGGCTTTTGATGGTCCAGGGTCAGCGCGATCACCTGCGCTCTCTGCGCGACTATCTGAGTCCCCTGAAATAACGCGTAATATCCTGAATCCATCTTCCCATCAAATGAAACGACTCGGTAGCATCTCAGGACTTAGTCGTGGATCAAAAACGGCGGCGGCCTGAGAAATGTCCATTTTCTGTTTAAATGCATCTTATTCGGACATGACCCGCGTAGTTGGCTATGGTATGAGGATTTCTGCGTTCGGATACTAATGATACCCAAGATCAGGGCTTGTCGTCGGCTCTTTGTAACGGAAGTACGACCCTTTTTATTTTATTTTGTATTTTGTCTGTGCTGAGCCTGTATGTTTGTGCATGCGTGTTGAGTTCTGGAGAACTCAAGGTTGGGAAAACAGGTAATAAAGATTTGGCGGCGTCCTCTTCTCCTGTATTTTCAGGGGACTGGCATTGGTGGCAACAGAATTGATTTGCATGGCAGAAAGGAGAAATTCTCAATGTACAGAAGGGCTGGCTTATTCCACACTCCTCCGCGCATATCTAAGGCGCGGCAATGTATTTACACGGCTGTATGCAATTGCTTGGGATTGTTTATGATGTTATAGGACAGCAAGCAGCTTGAATCAAACAAACTCACTTCCAATAATCTTTAACAGTAATAGTACACAGCAGTTTAAGCTGACGGATCGTAGTTATGCCCGTGAGTAACACCTTGTAAATCACCTAAGCGCCCTATATTGTGAATATATATTATCCTTCCACCTTCCACCTTCCACCCCCCTTTCCACCTTGTAATCTTTTTATTTTTTTTTATTTTTATAATTTTATTTTGCTGGAGAGGGTTGTCGAGGTGTATCCGGTACCTTGACATCTGCAAAGTCATCTTGGCCAACAGCGCTGATAGTATACCAATCTATATAGATGAATAACGGCGTGAGTGAGTGGCGACTGAATAAAGTGAAAGGGTTAGATGAAATATCTCTGTGCTTACAAACTCCTCCGACAAGCGCAAATAGGCCAAGCCCTGTCAATGCATTTTTGAAGATATATGGTCGTCTGGCTCGGACAAGAGCAGGGCCTTGCCGAAGTCGTCGATCGTAATAGGTAGAATGTGACCTAAATCAAATAATGTTAAGTTGGTTCGGTGATGATTTCTTGGAGATGCAGTTGTAGGAAGGGGGGGGAAACAAACGCCATTGCTAATTTTATTTTTCCCTCGTCAAAGGCCTTTGTATTTTCCTTGGGAAAAGCAGCAGCTCTTTTGATATGAATTTGCCGCTATTCGAGATTCAATCGTATCATCCATGGAAAGTGGGATGAGGAACTAAGCCGGATGTTTGCGGCATTTCTCCGGCTAAACATTTTTGCTGTATAACTCGCGTGCTGCTGTTAAGCTACTTCACAGTACTCCGTACAAGTAGGTAGTCCCTTTAATAAGAGTTGGCTGCCTAACCCAAAAAATCGCAGAAGTCGTTGCCATCATTTTTGACAGGGATCAGCCACCTTAGACCCGCGTCACGTTCCCGTCGCCAAATCTTTTGACGAGCCGAGCTTTCTTCAAGTTACTTCAACTCTGCATATCCCAGAAATTCAAAAAGTCATTAGCATCCTCGACATCCAACAAACGACGGCTTAGAGAGCGTCTTTTTTCGACTAGCGCCCTGTGCGATTGCTGCGACTCCGTGGTACGACCTTCGGAACCATTTGCATCGGCTGGAGTTGGAGATTTGGCGCAGAGGCATGACGATACGACTAGAAGATAAACTATTCCTAATAGCCTAGCTTTTTATTTTGTCGCGCGACCTTCAATGCTGCATGGTTATCTCGCAATTTTCTCGATCTAATGTCGTCCGCTTCCTCGTGCTCATCATTCGTTCACAACACAGAAATACACACGATTGCCCTTCTGCTCCCACTTGTGCGGCCGACGGCACGAGGCTAACTCGACGTCATCATGTCTTCCACCCTCTCAGTGCCAGATCAGATCCGTCAGCTCAACGATGCCCGCAAACTTGTATTGGGGGATGTTAAATATTATCCCAGTGTGGTCAGAGGGATCCTACCAATCATTGGGCCTAAGGCGCCCATAGAGCTACGACGATGGGTCACCGATTTCCTAGCTGAAGCGTTTGCCACGCCAGCTTTACCAAACTCTGAGAAGGAGACAATGCAGCCATATGTGTTGACTACACTTGAATCGCTGATTGAACAGGAGGTTGATGCGCAAGTCCTAAGGAATGTGATACAAACGGCGGCAAGCATTTATCCGCTGGCCATTAGGTGGATGTTGGTAGCTTCTCTTCCCAGTTATGGATGTGTAAAAAAACAAAAAAAAAAAGAGAGAGAGATTAGTAGTTGCTAATTACTTTACTGCAGCATTAATAATAGCTACGACACGGTAACGTGGGAGAGGATGGTGAGTATCAAGCAGAAAATCTTGCAGTTGTGGGACAATGTTCCTCCCACAGTGAGGATATGTTGCATAAAGTTTGCCCAGCGAGTGATTCTTGCGCAAAGCGTTGGGTCAGGCGCTGAACATAGGGTAAGGTCAACCCCATCTGAAATACGAGATATGAAGATGAAAGCATTCATTCTTATTTTAAACCTCTTCTAGTTTGGTGGTGGACTGGATGTGTCTCTAGATAAAGTACCACCCAACCATCAGACACTCGACCATAGAAATCTCGAGGCAGAAGCGAGTGGATTGTTGGACCGCATGCTGGGCATTTTACAAGGAAACACGTAAGATTTTTCTTTTTCTTTCTCTTTTTCTTCTTCTTCTTCTTCTTCCTCCTCTTTCTGCCCAGGCACTGTTTGCGACTAGAAATGGCATAAACTCACCATATATATATATAGCGATGCTCTTTTAGTAGATGCCACTTTGAATTGCCTGTCCATCTTAGTGCGGACGCGCCCTTCTACATCAAGTCGAATCCTCAATGCTTTACTCAGCTTCAATCCTCTACAAGCTGCCAACTCACCATTGACCCCCAAGACCAAAGTCATGATCAAATCCATGGAAAAGACGGCGCGGTCGTTGTTGATTCACCTTAGTAGGCGGGACCCTCATAACCCGATCGTGCCTAGAATACAGCAGCATGTTGAGGGCACAATGCGTATGGTGGCCGAGCTCTTCGACAGTGCTGGCAGGAAGAGACCACTGGAGCCCAAGCCACAAGATGGATATGATATCAAGCGCCAGCGGATTGAGGCCTCCCAAATCCAGATTCCTCCATTGGGCCCAGGCCCCCATAGCTTGGCGGATGTCTTTGCTCTTATTGGCAGTGACGGACTCAAGTTCTTCGATGTCTCTCAGGTCCCCCCCAGTCTCGTAGCTAGAATTGCTGTGAATACTTTGTCTAGGTTGGATGGCCAGGTCCTCTCAAAGGCTGTAGATGGTGTTCGCAGCCGACTAGAGACCCTGAACAATAGTCCTACTCCAGAACTGAATCCAAACACTGCACCTCTTGGTGTTGAAGAAGACGAGGATGACTATGAGCCAGATTTTTATCAAGCCGAAGATACGGAACAAATTCTGAACAAATTGGATAACGCGCCAGCTCCAGCCGTGTCCGAGCCGATAAGCCTGGACGACAGTTTGGGACTGAAATCTTTCAGCCTTCCTCAACCACAGCAGCTGACACCCGAGATGGCTCTCAATGCTGGAAACGGGACAGTGACGAGGGTATTGGACATGATGAAATCACTGGAGGAGCCGGGAGCTAAGAAGCAAAAGGTCGGATTTAGTCGGCTTGCGGCAAGTTCTGAGAGTAGAGACTCCTGGATGACTATCTTGACACGTCTAGCAACGCGGTCATCGGCTGGCCTCGAGGAGATATCAGTGAAAGCAGAGGCAGATGAGTCCTCTCAAGCGCCATCTCTCAATAATAGCATCAGAGAGATACTTTACAATTATGTGATGGAAGACTTCCGAAAACACATCGACGTTGCAGTATCGTGGCTCTGTGAGGAATGGTACAACGACAAGGTGCAGATGAAAGCTGGCGGTGATCATCCAATGTACTACGAGAAGTGCACACTGAGACTCATCGACGGATTTCTCCCTTATCTACACGCACAGGACAAAGTGTTGACACGGTTTCTGAGCGAGATCCCGGAGCTGAATCGATCGATTCTCTCTCGTGTAAAGCACATGTGTCGAGATCCAAGCGTGGTCCAGTTGGCTCTGACAAGTTTGCTGTATTTGGTTATGATGCGGCCTCCTATCAAAGAAGCTGCGCTAGATGTCGTACAGGATATATGGACAGACTGTAAGTTGCACTTACTCTTTTTCTCACATCTTCCTTTCCTCTACCCCCCCTCCCCCAACCCTCTTAACACGTATATGCATACGCGGCCGATAGTATAAATCGGGGTTATAGCTAACCGCTGAGACAGTCGAAGATGCCAGGCCCATGGCTGCCAAATATCTTGCGAAATTTCGACCGCTGTTTTTAGAAAATGCAACAAATAATGAAAATAACGACAGTGCGACACCAGTACCTACAGGAACTGCTATTGCCGCGTAGATGACAAAAAACCTGTCTCTCAGTACGTGTATAGGGGGGGAAAGAGATAAGAGGAAGGAGACGAGCGTTATATTTATGGCCTTTGAGGGATGATGAGTTAAGGCAGCTAATAAAAAACTGCAGAAAGCGAACAGGCATTTGGTTCAGAATTCACGGTGGGGGGGGAGGAGGCAATCACGAAGATGCATGGCCGAGCCATGGTTGAACAAATAGAGACCGTGGAACAAGAATCAATACCAGCTGTAATAATGGCGTAGAATTTGTATGAATGAGGCATTAGGCAGGCATTGTGTTGGCTGCCACACGAATATGAGAAAATATGGTATGGATATCCCGGAGCCGGGGATGCTGGAGGTGTGTATAGGACGGATTTACACGGGATGAAAGTTCTAAATAGTAGTTGACATTTGAGGTTATTGGGGAGAAGGGAGCAAGAATTAACTTGAACATGTATGAGGTAAAAAGAGAGAGGGATTTTAGTGGTAAATACCTTGTGCTTATTGGAAATACCATTGCTATACGGGGAGAGGACTTTGGCGTGGTGTCTGCGAGCTTCCTGAAGGTTTGTCGTGATATTGTTTCTCGCTACTATCAAGAAGTGGTAATACTGGAGACGCAAGAGAAAATAACGACGACGTCGTATTGCCAACTGTTGATCTAAGACGTACAAGTATGAGACCTACACAAGTACATAAGATGAGGCAGTTGATATCACTGTACGGAGTAATAAATAGCCCGTGATAACATCTCCGTGGCATTTCATTGGAGTTGCTGTCCATGCACCCTTTACGCATCCAGCCATGGCGTCCTGTTGTCCGGCCAGCGATCACATGCATCTCCCCCCCCCCCCCCCCCCCCCCAAAAAAAAAGAGAGCGTGTGAAACTCCACCAAGCGGCATCTCTATTTGACCTAAAGCATGATGAGAAGCTTGCATGCGACACGTGAGGGCCTCAATAGGTAAGGGCATGCCCCTGCAGATGATCCTGGACGATTGCGGGTGGGCTGGCTTTGTTGGCTAATTAGAGAGACAGAAGAGGCAGAGAGACAAGGAGACAGAACTAGTTTGGCCTTGCTTGGGCAAAACAACAGAGGAGGGGTTGTTTTTCTTTTCTTTTCTATTTTCTGATTTGATTCGATAGAAGAAGTTGGTAATGCACGTACGTACTCCGTACTGTGTTGGTTTGTTTTCCCTTGCTCTTTTGGTGTGCAATGCAATTTGAAGCTCCTCCTTTGAGAGGGCTCACATATGGATTAGAGAATACATATTAATAAGGCGAGAAGCAGCCGCCTTCATTCTAGTAGATAAAAGTTGAAGCTGTATTAGTCTGTTCACATATACATACGGAGTACTACTGCTTTGTTTATTCATCTACTCTGTGCTTACTATCCTTCCTCTGTGTGGAGGATATTGATGACAACCGAGTCCTCCCGCTCATCTCATCTCATCACATCTCATCACATCTCATTAGCGACTCTTCTCTCCCTGGAAAACAAACCCCTCCCCAGGGCTCTTTGGCTGACGAACGTCAAGGCGACGGCGCGGCCTGGCGGTTTCATACATACAAACGAAACAAAGCGCATAGGCAACAATTAAAGAAAGGAAAAGAAAAAAGAAAAAGAGGGAATAAGACTTGCATGAAAGATAAATAAAAAGAAAAAAAGAAAAAGAAAAGAAAAGAAAAAGAAAACTTACCAAGGCTAATTTGACTTCAAATATGCCACTTCGTCGCCTACAGAAGCAATTGTTTACCATTCACCAAGACACAATTCAGAGTAAGGCCAGACTCTCTCCTACTTGTACTCTTCTCCCTGTCTTCGCTTCCGTCCCCTTGTACTATACAAGTATTCACTATTTGTATTTATTACTACTCCATACGCTTGATGCAAATCCTCGCTTCAGGTCCAGTTTTTATGACGGCTTTTACTGTCGGTCAGGCTGATTGATTAATCGAGCGCGTTGCTCATTTACACGAAAACGAGCAAATGCCTGCTGTACCCACCTTGCCCGTACTGGCTATACGTACCTACATGCTGCAACATTAATTACACTACGCACTGCATAAACCACCATTTACTCCGTACTATTTTACTGACCACCTTCACCATCCATCACCACCACTAAGCCAATTTCTGCTTATGAGACCGATCGATTGATTGGTTGATTCAGTCATTCATTGATTCATTTATTCATTCATTGCTTGATTGCTAATGCTGAGCCGCCGTTTGCAGCCCGCGACTTTGCAGCCCGTCCCCTTTCGCTAGATGATTCACCAGGCACGAAGACCTTAACACCAGCTTCTGCCGGCACCGTCAACAGCATGCCGAGTCGCGCAGCCTCCGTTTCAAAACAGGCCTTGGGAAGGACAGCCACCATTCGCAGCGTGCCAAGCTTCGAAGGCTCTGAGACGAGCCCTGAGAGTCATCACAACAGCGGCCTCTCTAGCAGCGTCAATAGCAAGGCGAGTGGACTGTCTGTCGCGGCGTCGGCCGGTCCCCAGATTGAGAGAACTCCATCACCTTCTGCCAAACCTAATCTCGATACGATGAGCGACTCACCCAGCCGACCGAACAATTCCAACGGCCCCATCCCCAAGGTAGCGGACGTATCATCTCCCGCTCCCCCCGCAGAGGAGCCGGCCGTCTTGCTGGATGGAGATCAGGACCACCAAGACAATGCGCAATGGGACTCGACGATTGGCAAGGCAGGTCTAGGAAAGACAGGCCGTGTTATCAACAAGCTAGTTAGCGACAACGACGCCTTGAAGCGAGATATCAAGATTGAGCGATTGCGAGCAGAAGAAGCGAAACAGGCAGCTAAATTGGTCGAAGACAAGATGGAACGCTTAATTAGTGATTACGAAAGCCGATTGCTGGAAGCAAACGTCACCAAGACGCTACTGGCGAGGAAAGAAAGACAAGTCGAAACTCTGATGGCAACGGTCGATACGGAGAAGAAGAAGACGGTGGCAGCTCAAGAACTGGAACGAAACTGGAGAGATGAGATGGAAAAAGTGAAGGGTGATGCCAAGACACAAGTAGATGACGCAACAAGCTATGCGCAGTTGATGGAAGGTCGATACAACGCTATATCTTCTCATTGGCGTGACCAGGGCGACGAAGTCAACAAGGCTATATCAACAATCAAAGGCGAGATCAACACCATCGTTGACGAGCGCAAGTCGGACGATGATAAGATCCAGACGCTACGAGACTTGTGCGAGCAGCAGGACAGCAACATTCAGAAGCTGAGGCGGGAAAAAGAGGAAATTGCGCGGCTCTTTGAAGAGTATAAAAAGACGCAAGAAGATGACTTGAAGGATATGAGGGAGAACGCTAGAAAGACGGAAGAGGAACAACAGAGACTGTTGGAAGAGGCGAAAGAGACGCTGCACAAGTTAAGATGGGCTCTCAATGTCAAGGAGAATGTCAAGGGTGCCGAGTAAAGTGTGGCAACAATGTCATTCTTCATCTGCTTCTATCTATTTGTCTTTCTGTCTGTCTGTCTGTCTGTCTGTCTGTCTGTCTGCCTTGTTCTCTCTGGAATTGTTTTTTTTTCCCCTCGCTACATCTTTCCTTACAGTTTTCTGTTATCCTCGGCGTTGAGCTCTTTTGTTTTTGAAACCATCGGTGCATTCTTATGGGGCCTAATGCTATTAATGGTTATCTTTTCTTCTTCCACGTCGTTCACTTCTCTCTCTCTCTCTCTCTCTCTCTCTCTCTCTCTCTCTCACACACACACACACACACACACACACACCTCGACACTGTTTTCTTCGAGTCGGTTGCACAGCACAGCGACTTTGTATGACGATACCACTTTCTTTCCTTCTCTTCTCCCCAATCTTTCATTCTACTTGTCAAATTTTTCAATTTCTTTTTTTTTTCTCCCCTTTCACTTGCCTCCTTCCCGCCCTCTTTTCGGCTTCTCTACGATTTCTTCTTCAATCATTTTTATTATTATTAATTATATAGAGGGGATATTTAGTGGGCTTCGGACAGGATATGACGGCCTTGCTTCGTACTCCTTATTTTTACAACCCTTTTATCGCATGCTAGGAAGCCTTTGCTCTCGCGATGTACCCAGCGTCGGATGCGTTTTAAACAAAATCTAAATGTTACAATCCCCCTATTGCTGCGCTGTATTTGTTTTTGTTTTTGTTTTTTTAAACTTAGGCTTTTTGGCAAAAGCTATTAACTGGTGGAAGCTAGAGGAGGAACTTGGCGCCTGATAATAAGGGAAATATACATCATAAATGGATAAACAAAGGACCAGAGATGGGTGTCAAAGAGAACAGCAAGATAAAGAACACGAAAGTATATATAAAGGACTTGACTTTTGTTTTTGTTTTGATTTGTTGTGTTTTGTTTTGTTTTGCTTTTCCTTTAGCTACTGTATGGGATAATATATACCTATCCAGGTAATAATAGGGGCTGCAAACAGATACATACGTACTCAGTATTCTCCAGGAATAATCTCTACAAGCAGCTATCCTCAGCTGCGTCAATAAATAATTTTATGGTATCTACAATACCTAGAGAAGCAATTCATCTCTATATATTTATGATCTTGGTTGTTAAAGAAGAAGATAGATATTAATTGCTTTTCTAAAAGAGACTGTACTGTTTGCAGTCCTCGTTTTTCTTCTTCGCTACTTGGTAGGTATAGTAGATCTCGAATTGCTATACTTCTAATATTGAATACTTCTGCCCTTGGAATTGGCTGCTCTTTTGTTAGAATCTGATTAAAGCAACTTTTACTGTAAGTACTATACTAATATAAACCTAGATGTAGAAGTTGAGGAAGCGTGGATCACTAAATGAGTATAGAGAGTCCGCCTATATAAAGCAGACCTGCCATTGTCTCTTCGTAGTGCTACAAAGAAAGGTGTTGCCTCAAATATAGATTGAGAAAGCCCCCCCTTAAGAAAATCCAGATCGAGTCTTTTACAAAAAGCATGTCATATTGAAGCCAGACCGACTCACTACTGAATCACTTTCTCTTATTCACAAACAAACACTGTGATATCTAAAAGCTTTCTTAATCCCATGTCCTGGCAGAGTGAATGGTTGGTAAAAGCAAGGTACGTACAAATAGCAGAAGACCACGTGCCCTGGCTGCACTTACCCTCTCACCTGGCAATTACCTATAGCCCTAGAATTCCCTGAGCAAATTTTTTTTTTTCTTTTGCTCTTCTTCCTTCTTCCAAAACATTGCTCTTTGTATCCCTCGCCTTCGTTGTCCCAAACTACAGTACTTTGTTGTTGTTGTCCTGGAGGCCTCCCTCTTTTGTTCTCATCTTCGTTCTTGAAGTCTGTTGTCCCGCAACATTACAAGTTGACTCTCTTTAATAACTTGCTAGCGGATAGGCGTCTTCTTCCCGGGAAATACTTTGAGGTCCTGCCTTTGCCTTCTACGCTGATCTGCTGCATTGTTGATTGGACATTTGGGATTCCTCAAGGCTCTCTTTTGCATCTATCGTTCCATCACGTGTGAAGACTGGTCCATTACGACCTAAATGTCAAACGACTATTAGGTATGTTAACGATAGATGACGATGTTTGCCGATGGAAACCTCTGGTCTCTATGTTCCTACCTTTCCCCCCTTTTCTTCTTGCCAATGTGAGTAGGAGATCAAATGCTTACTCTTCTTGTAGCTGCTTGGTGTTTCTTGGGAGTTTCTAACTGTTTACTGTCTGCGGATCCTTTTGCACCATGGATGGATGTTATGGGTTTGCAGAATTTTACATCACTTGCAATCCTCCCCTACTTTCACGGGGCGTAAGGCACGTCATCGAATCTGCCAAATCTGCTTGTGAGAATGTATGTATAGTGTCGTACTGTTATGAAACCGATTTTTTTTTTTGGACAGCTAACTGAATAATGGCCTAGGGTGAGCTTGCCGAAATTTTGTATGAGCCAGAAATACCATGGTTTAAATGTATAACGGCAAGCGAGGATCAGCACCATGTTACAAAGGTCATTGAGGGCCTTATAATCGAGATTCTGGAAGCAGAAGTTGCACCTCTTGACGAGAGTACGCTAAAAGCTAGTGATTTTGGCGACGATGTTGCTCAGCCAGATGTTATGATGCTAGCAGCTGAGCCTCGTGTGATTCCGTGGGTGGTTTACAAATCTGTAGGAAGCGACATCTATGACTCCTTTGTCGAGTATAGATATCCTGAAATGATGGTCTCTCTTCCATACAAGACGGTATGGAGAGGTCTCCAAAATTCAATTGGTGGCTCCGTCGAGGGCCTCTTGGTTGCCTTTCGTTCTCTTTCGAAAGCAGAAAATATACCAGTCACCACTGATGACTTTGGCCGACTAACCAACTGTCACATATCTCACAATTTGAAAGAGAACATGGTATACATCGGTACAGATAAGTCGATGGCGGTTGTAGATAAGGCAATCCAAAAACTCGAAACAATGTTAAATCTACTGGTACGAATCTTTTCTTATGTCAACTATGGCGATGCCGTTTTTTTTTTTTAACACTTATAACAGGCAAGCAAGATTAAAGTAGTATCTCACCGCATTCTCCCTGAAGGACCGGGCGCTCTTAGACTCACATATAGATGGCTGTCTCATGTTGGACTAGCTAAAGCGACGTTTGCCCGACCCGTTCACACTACCATTGCAGACGAATATCGGCTGCTCATGAATGCAGCTACCATCAGGACTGAGATACAAGATAGGCATGAGCGTTGGATATCTGATAAAACTGTCTATCCACTGAGAGATGCATCTCAACTTGAGACACCAACGACGTTTGATGCTTTCAAGGGCTACCGTCCATGTACTAAACAAGCGGCCGCTGATTTCAAAGTTCTTCCTTATGAAAATAAATTGCAAGGAAGGACAAAGGAGGCAGCCAAGGGAAAAGAAGCCGAACATCCTCAAGAAGCCGAACATCCTCAAGAACCTGTCCAGAGCAGGTCTGAAACCATTCCGCTAGCGCCAGTTGCAGACAGCACAAACGTGATTTCGCCTAAAACACTTGAGAAAAGCTTCAACCCTTTGCAACCAGAGCTACACGATGGCCAAGGGTTGCAACCAGAGCTACACGATGGCCAAGAGTTGCATCCAGAGCTACAAGATGGCCAAGGTTCTCTTTTGCATCAACAATGGGCTGCACTAAATCAGCCGGCTCTCTATTTGAAGGGAATGTATGGAGCAGAAACGGAGTCTCTGCAGCATTTTGATCTTGACGAGAGCTCCTCTGTCGAGACAGCAGCTTCACGTGCCTCAAAGCTATCAGTAGCTGGAAGCTTCGAAGGTAGTTGGAGAGGAGAAGTGGAGAGCACATCTCAATATGAGGCCCCGATAGCTGACCACGATCAAGAGGACCTTCTCATATCTTTTACTGAGTCAGGTGAGGAGTCTCCACGTGCCGGTCAAACTTTTGGCAGTGAGAGCCAAAGCTCTATGATCGACCTTCAAAAAATACACGAATCAATTATACGATTTGAACAATCTGATGACTTGATATGGCTGGGCGATGAACCGAGGGCTCAGCAATCACCTTCAGGAGCAGACGCTATACATACTTTTACTGCTCCACAGACTTTCAATCATGGTCCATTTCAATCTACACTTGAAGGTACCACAACATCGGAGCTTGAGAAAGAAATTACTACCATGGCCATTGAAAATGACAACAACCCCCTCGAAAATCAAGACCAAAGTTCAGTGGCTGTAGTTTCTAATCCTTCCGTCAGATTTGGTTTGATGGAGGCAAAACCAAAAGAGTTCTTTCAAACTATGAATCAAAAGGGTGGGCGTGCCATAAATAAATCAGTCAAAAGGGCTCGCTCTCCTACAGGAGCCAATAAATGGAATACAAGTATTCATCAGACACCAGGAGCAGGATCTGGAACAGGCTCAACTGGAAAGCAACGTCTTCAAGCGTCTACAGCAGGTAATCCAAAAACGCCAGCCGGGCCAAGGCTTAATACAGAGGTAAGCCTAATAAACACACATCTTGTGTTACAGTTGGTAATAGCTTTGTACTGACGGGAAATGTTTTCTTTAGCTCGAGACCGCATTCCCACCGCTTGGTGAGGTACCACCGTCTCCTAAGAAATACACAAATAATTTATTGCTATTTAGCGAGGCTGCCAGGTTCCCGAAATCTCGAGGTGCCGCGAGTAGTGGTGCTCTGCGAGCGCCACCAAAGTTTCCGGATTTGAAAGGTGCCCACAACCAGCCTCCGTCATTCTCAGGAAATAGCCTTGCTCCAATGACTGTAGCAGAAGAAGATTTGGCGAAACAACCAGTGCTCAAAGACCCCCATGAGAAAGATATCTACGCTCCACCGGAGAAGAGTGATATTTTACGAGACACTGAGGATCAGCTCAAAAAAATGACACAGATTCTTAAACTAACTCCAGGATATATCTCTCTTGAAGTCGTATTTGGGCGCATCTACATGAAGCAACTGGCGCCAAGCTTGGTCAACAGTAGCTCTGGGCCGTCTTTTTCGGTTGATGAGACTACCGAGTTCTTGAATGGCGCTCATTTTCTACAAGGCTGTGTTGGCTTCTCACCAATTCTATCAACCCTAGGAGGAGATGCGAGTATTTTGGCGAATATCACACCACCGGGAGAAGCTCCATGGCATCTGTTTGAGAAGCAAATTTGGTACGACTTTGAGTGCCGGTTTCCCGAGACAAAGGGCGATTGCTTTATCGTTGAAGTGAACGGTGAATCATTCGAATATCGATGTAGAGGCACGCGCCAGGAGATCTTTGCGGTCTACTTACACTGTCCTCATAGAGCTTGGGATATGAAAGCCTGTGCAGCCCGGTCAACTCCTCTTGAATCGGAGAATAGGCATAGGTCCTTTATCGAATCCTTAGTTGGAAACATGGTCATTTTGTAAGCAAATAGAGGGCACATGTGAATTTCTGGCAGCTGGGCTAACAAATTCACTTACAGCATCGATGAAAAGGGCGAAATAAGAATGAAGACTGTTGAGAACGCAAACTTGGACGCAGACATCGAGAAAGTCAGTATGCGACAAGTTGCTCGATATCGCCATAATAAGCAAAGTGGTAGTAGTATTCTATCTATCACGATGACAAATAAAATGGAAGAAATCGTAATCGATGTTGAAAATAGCAACAAAAAGACGACAAAATTTCAAAGGCCGAGTCGAACTTTTGCCTGCCCCAAGGCCTCGTGGAATAGCGCTCTACCACATCAGTACTTGGAAGCAAGTATATCGTCTTCTCGATTGTGCCGCTACTTTGCTGAGAACATCAACTTAGAATGTGGCGATGTGGTGGGATGGGATACAGACCACCTCGAGAGTGAAGGCGTTTTCGAGGATATTCTCAGACCAGCATTCGGAATGATTACCCATATGGATCAAATTGGGTCGTCGAACGATACTATGAGAGGTATCAATGATCAAGATGCCTTCCATGAGGCATTGGTGGAATCAGATGTGCGAAAGAGGAAGTGGGTGTTTTGGTAAGCAAGGGTTACTAGTCTGAGTCGTGCGAAAATACGACATGGACACGAATATTACGAGGCATGCCATGAGGATTCAATGTGCAGAGTTTGCACTTTGTAGGTCAGAACATAAGCTGAGAATTGAGCTACTAATTTATGGGAATGGGCCTTTTTCGTTGTAATTGTCACTTTCATTCATATGATAGTTCACAAAAGCTAGGCTGTATGTACGAATAATCAGGTAGTGTCGTTAACTACTCATTTAACGGTGAGACGAGGCTTGAAAATAGTGACGATCGTAAGCTCCTATGAAGAGACAGGAGAAGTTGAGCATTAGAACTTCAGGTAGGTATTTCACCTTAGCCACCTACTAATATCTTACTGTACCATATTATACTGTCGACCAGAAAGGCTACGGATAGATGAAGCCTAGTAGTTTTTGCCTTTGTTTCGACGATAGATGGGCCTAAATGACAATCTGGCTGCTATACATTCTTGACCATCCATTTTTCTTCTCAGAGATTACAAGGTCACACTGACACTTCAGCCCAAGCCTTGGCCTTTTACTGAGCGCCATTTGCCTAGTGCTGGCTATACACGCTTAGGTTAAATTGGGTGTTGTCACATGCACGCTCCAGGAAGTACTTGATCATGCGGGAGGCTCAGCTGACGAATGAGTAAGTATGAGTATGTCCGGGGTTTATTTGAGCTGATGAATAAGAATGGTGTTGACCGGCAGAGGAAGCTGCCCTCTCGGAAAGATAGACTGTACGTCCAATGATCTAATTCTATGATATCTTGAAAGGGCAGATTATTCTTCTGTATCTCTTAGCTATGGGGACTGGATTGGGATTAGGATTCTTCTATATCTCTTAGCCATGGGGACTGGATTGGGATTAGGCCTTGTTATACGACTACAGAGAGGATGTGTGCTCAGGTTATGGATTAGAATGAATGAGTGGGCTGAGAGGGAAGAGAAGGTGAAGAAGTAGGTGAAGGAGGATAAGGAGAGGACTTATATCTGTTCACATAGGAAATTTTGTCTGTTCACATAGGAAATTTTGTCTGTTCAAATAGGAGGCCTCGTAAAAAAAAAAGCCCAGCGCAGCTAGGCTGACATTTTGGTACTGCTCTGACTGACAGGGTGCAAACTACGGGTTGACTCTGTCTCAATACTCAAATGACGACATCCTTTTTCATACACTAACCCTTATTTATGTGTATTAACCAAAATTCAAACGCCCTAGAGGAGCTGTCAGCTGTGGTCGTGGAGGAGCCTGTCAGCGCAGAAAGTGACAATAGATTCGCGGATTTCGCAATGAACGTCATGGATATTATGTCGTTTTAAAAATCGTTTCAACGAACGTCATGGATATTATGTCGTTTTAAAAATCGTTTCGCATTGAAATTGAAGTGCAATAGAATATCCATCATTCCAAGATAGCGAATCTGGTTTTAACAGATAGAAGAAGTGTAGTATCAAATACTTCATTCAACCCAATATGCAATATACGCATTATATCAATTGCTGTCCAGTGAGGCGCAGCGTTAACAGCTTCCATAATTTGAACTCTAAGAGAAGATGTTGCGTCGTTCTATAGTTTACAAGCATTTGTGAATTTTACCAAACATAAATACTTAACAATACAACAAGTTTGAGACAAAAGGGAAGCCCGAAATAGTAGAGGTCCCTCTCTTCAGAGCTAGGTGGAGAGGCCTCGGAGAGAAGTCTATAGATGGACCCCCACGGTAAAGGGATGGGAAAGAGATAGGGTAGTATCCTGACGCACAGAGAAGAAACTATCATCAACCAAATGATGAGGGACGATGGGAGTGGAAAGGAAACATCATTGATGAAGGGAGAAGAAGAAGTCATGTGTCAACGGGTAATAACAGCTGTGTAGTGAGTATGGTGACTCAATGAAGGTAGTTAGTTAGTTATTCACTGAAGTTGAAGTGTTTGCTGCTGTAGATTATATAGTATTCTAAATAACGCTGATTAGATAATCCTTTTCTATCTAGATAGCCTTCGTCTATTTATTTATCTAGATAGCCTCTATCTAGATAGCCTTCATCTATTTACTTAAGATCTACTACCTTAAAATGTTAGAATGTGCTTAAGAATTTATATAAACGCACTCCCCTTTATAGGAGTGCCTGGCGTCCTCTAGACACGCGGCTGTATCTTATATCAGTTGAAATACTTCGCATATGCGAAGTCTTTCGCTTCAACAGTGAAATGTTGGATTGGGAGAGCATTTTATAGCTTTTGAAATTAGCAGATTTTCCAATAGAGGCAAAAAGGTTTAATTAGATTCAAGACGGAAAGTTTCGTGGGAGGGAAACCAGACAAAATACAAGGGACTGCTATGATCCATATACCCAACACTCACAATGAAGAGATAGGACGGAGTTACGGTAGTATCCTGACACAAAGAGAAGAAACTTACCATGAACCAAAGAATGACAGACCATGGGAGAGGAGAGGAGACATTACTAATGAAGGGAGAAGACGGGGTTTTATTTAATTCTATACAAATACAGAGATGTCTCAAGCTCAAAAAAATAGTGAGAGCGTAGTAATCAGTGCTATCTGGCCAGGCCTGCGTTATCACAGCCTTCGTCATCATAAGCTTCCTTTTTCAACCTTCCTCTATCAACACAACGTCCCTAGGCTTCCTTCCTTCCTTCGTTCCTAGCTAGCCCGGCAGCTATCCTGATACAATGCCTTGGCGAGGACCGTTTTTTGCATTGCAATCCTTCTTTTATAGGGCCTAGTTCCTTTGCAAAAGGCAGCAATTTCGGAATTATAATTTCCTTCTAATACCAATACTAGTTAATCCTACGTTTCTTTAACCAGCTAAGCTTGCCGTTCTTTTCAATCCACTTCCATTGCGATTGCTGGCCTGGAAGATAATTAAAGTGAATGTTTGAACGCCTCATCCTAGTTATAAGTTCCCACTGTTCCTCCATTAGACCTTCTAACTCCTTATTCATTAGTTCAATTTCCTTTAAAGCTGTTTTTTTCTCTTTAGCTATTTCTAGCTTTCAATAATAACTCAGGCCTTTACAATCGTATATAAAACAGCCCTAGAATATAAACTTAAAACAACCATTTTCATCGCTCTTGAATACAGCTTTGAATAAACCTCTCATCAGCCCTCTGCCAGATGCAGTAGCTGCCGCAGCAATGTAATAAGATAACTAACGTTTCATCTGATTAGATAACTAGCTTCCAGTCTTTTAAGGTCCAATGCCTATAAGCTAGATACTATTGAAGCCGTTGGTTTTTTGTCTCTGCAATTAGCCCAAGCTTCCTACTTGGCTTGGTCTTGCAGAAGCTAGCCCTCTTAAGAATCCTCCAGATTGTTATAGGTGAAATTGAATACACTTTCTTTCTTATTTCCCTAGCAATATCAGTATATAAATTTTCCCAGCCATAACGTAACGATTGCATTTAACTTTACTAGCTACTAACTGCTTAGTTTAATCAGTCTATTTTTTTTAGCCTTTTTGAATGAGGAAGATTGGTCATATAGGCGTTCTTTACCTACAATAGCCGGGCTGTTGGATTGAAGCTGGCTTTGATTGCTTAGGTAAAAATCCGGTTGATTTGATGGATTGAAGGTCCTAGAAGACTAGATATCTCTTTTGCAGAACAATTAGTAGTGACTTTCAAGGCTAGAATAGCTGCTCTAGTAGCCTCGTCATTCAATGTGTAATTCATTGTTTTTGCTGTTTTTATTGCTTCTTTATTGTAATAAGTAGAGTCTTGGAATCGATTAGACGAGGAAGCGTTGGACTTAGGCGGCACGACCTTGCTTCCTAACACACTAGCCTAATTAGGGTTAGCCTATATAACTAGCCTGAGACATCTCTTTTGGTAGCTTCTTGCTTCCTCCGTAGATAGCCTTGGTCTGTTTATATAAGGTCTAAGTTCTTATGAAAGAGGATGATTATCATGTGAAACGCCGAACATGAATGAGCGAAATTGATTGCCAAGATAATTGTATATCATCACCATTGATGTTATAAAATCTTCTTGTTCAGGATCTACCACCTTGAAATGTCGGAATGTGCTCAAGAATTTGTACAGACGCACCCCCCCTTTGTAGGAGTGCCTGTGTGACCTGTGTGACGCGACAAGGCCCATAAAAAAAACGAGGCTTACCTCGCCAGCCTTTCCTCCAAAACTTCAGCCTCGCTCTCCACAAAACCTCAACCATGAGCTCTCCCGACGAGCTGGCTAGGGACACGCCTCCGCCATACAAAAGGCGAAGGACCGGCGATACGTCCTCACGGTCGAGCTCACCCGATGTATTAGCTGGAAATCCAGACGATTTTCTTCCTTCTGCGCGACCATCACAGCGGGGGAGAACGGTAAGTCGGAGCCTGAGTATGAAACAATATCATGACGATTTCTCTCACTCGCAATCGCCTTCCCGGACACACGCAGAACCAAATCGTCGGTCACAATCAGCATCTACTTCTGAATCTAGGACGCGCTCGCAATCTCCTGCCCACTCGACTCGGTCTCTAACAAGAACCCCTCAATCTCAGCATCGCTCTCGCTCGCCTACATCCACAACCCAGTCAAGATCGGCATCTTTTTCCCCAGAACCTCAACGACAGCCTACTCCTCCAAAAGAACCTCTCAAACCCAATTATAGAGCTCGCCTCGTGCTTCATGGACATACCAAAGCGGTTTCTCAAGTTCGCATCTCCCCAAATGGTCGTTTTATCGCTTCTGCGTCCGCCGACGCGACCGTCAAAATATGGGATGCTGCCACGGGGGCCCACATGGACACATTGGTTGGCCACATGGCCGGCGTTAGCTGCGTAGCGTGGACGCCAGACAGCAATACGATTGCGAGTGGCTCAGATGATAAGGCGATACGGCTGTGGGATCGAGTAACGGGACGGCCAAAAACAACCGCTAGAAAGTTGGCAGGCCAAGAGATGGTACCGTTGCGAGGACATCACAACTACATTCACTGCTTAGCTTTTTCACCCAAAGGCAACATCTTAGCTAGTGGTTCTTATGACGAAGCCGTATTCCTTTGGGATGTCAGAGCGGGAAGATTGATGAGGAGTCTCCCTGCACACAGCGACCCAGTATCCGGCATCGACTTCTGTAGCGATGGCACATTGGTGGTGAGTTGCTCTACGGACGGATTAATGTAAGCTCTCTCTGCTCGATCAGCTCTTGATACCTTGCATGCTGACCTGGGCCTGCCTACCAAAGTCGTATATGGGATACATCAACGGGCCAATGCCTACGAACCCTTGTTCACGAAGATAATCCCGCTGTGGCTAATGTCTGCTTCTCTCCCAATGGTCGGTTCGTCCTCGCATTTAACCTGGACAATTGCATCAGGTTATGGGACTATGTTTCTGGGAGCGTCAAAAAGACGTATCAAGGCCACCATAATCAAAACTTTGCCATTGGGGGTTGTTTCGGCGTCCTCGACGGCGAAGCGTTTGTCGCATCTGCTAGTGAAGACGGGGACATTGTACTCTGGGATGTCAAGAGCAAAGCGGTGCTTCAGCGGATACAAGGTCACAAAGGGGTGTGCTTTTGGGTGGACATTTATGACGAGACAATGGCGACGGCAGGACAAGACGGCACGGTCAAGGTTTACCGACATATAAGGGACTCTGAGGAGGTTAATGGTGAAGTAGACGGGGCAAGGAGTCACTCGGAGCCTCCTAGTGAGCCTCCTAGTCAAGGGGTGCTACAAGGTGAACTGCCGATTCGGCAGGATGATATTAAATTGGAAGATGTCTGAGTCAAAGCATTGGTATGTAGCGGCATGTTTTATCACGGCGTTTTTTTCACTTTACTTTCATAATACCGAATTAATTCCTTGGAGCTCGGGAGTATCTGCGAGAAGCATAGATGATTGCTACATTATTGCCAAAGAGCGAGATAATAACTACAAAATGACTACCAAGCAATAATAATAAATAATAATAAATAATAATAAATAATCCACGCTCAAATTATTGAATTTGCCATTTGCTTGAACAACTTCAAGCTTCTTCTACCATATCTAATGATGAAGTATCATCATCTCTCTATTTGATTTTGATTAGTCTTTATTCTTTGTTTCGCTTACTGCATTATACATTGACAGACTCCTGGGAGAGCATGCCAAGCTACCTAGTCAAATAAAGTACAAAACAGAAAAAGATAAACAATCATTTCTTCTCTCTCTCTCTCTCTCTCTCTTTTTTTTTTTTTTTTTTTTTTTTTTTTTAGCCATCTAGCATCTTAGAAATAAACCGCCATCAATATTTTTTATATCACTAGTTCTCATTCGTGGGAAGGATGATGAGATCTATTATATATTTATTGTATGCCTCTCAACTCTAGGGTAAGTTCCTCTCTCAGAAGGAAACCCGAAATATACCACTACGCAATTTTTTTTTTTTAATAAGTTAGACCTCAATACGTGATTAAATGCTGGTCTATAAAGGAGAATTCATCAATATCACCTATTAAGTGTCGTCGTTGATAATGCTATGCTCTGATTGACTACGGTGGTAGAAATGATAAAATACTTGGTAGACATTCGTAGAGACAACTTCCGGGGAGGGGAACAGCATCGACTTGGGCATCTATCATTCAGGCCATTTAGTACATATATATATATTTACAATCACCTCAAGAGATGTAACATCAAATACTCTATAAACCAGAATAGACAGAGGTTCACAATTAACCTCTTTTTACCTCTCTCTCTCTCTCTCTCTCTCTCTGCCCAACTAGAGTATTCTATATAGCGAGATGAGTTTTAGTAGATGGCTAGAACCTCCTTGCATCGTATTGTATTTATTATTCTGTACTTTGTATAGGTAATTCATTCATCATTCATTAGCCCTCACATGTCGCGGCACCTTTGCATTTCTCCCTCGTTGGTAATCAATAAGACGCTAGAGCCTAAGTTTTGTTTGCTTCTACATGGAGTCAAACGCGCCGTTGCGCCACCGAAGGGGCTTTTCCTGGTCGTACGAGTAGGCTCTGCAAATCTGGAGTTGGCAGCATGTCAGCCCGCGGAAGAGGGAGCGGAAGAAGAAGAGCGAACCGGCCGAGTTGGTCCGTGGTAGCAGCCAGTGGCGATTAAGTGATTTTTAACATTGACAGATGTAACTCGAGTTTGGTTTGATAGAATTGTGAAGTTTGACGAGCAAACGACTTTGTTTAGTAGTTCTTTGTACTTGTACAAACGCAGCTATGGAGTAACAAGGGAATTACCTACTAGGTAGGCCTACGAGCAAACGAAAAATTGAAAGACGAACGAGTCATGAAATGCTACGCCGCTGATTGGCCGGATAAGTGCGGTCGGCCATCAGTGGATCAATAGCGCTACATAGTCAAATAGTTGTACCTAAGTAGTTGAGAGCGGAGAGGATTAGCAGTACCAAGAGTTATGAGTATGCTGTAGTTATGTCAGGGAAGCCGTCTTTAGGGGTTCTTTTTGTGATTTACAGCGCATGTCGCTCTGTATATTTAGGGCAATTTCAAGGGCCCCCCAATTAAAAAAAAAAAAAAAAAAAAAAAAAAAAAAAGGCGGGCTCTTTCTTAACGCCTTCACTAAACGCGCCTTCTCCACGCCACGCCAGTTGCCGGCCACTAATAGCCCAAATAGCCCACCGTCTTTTCTCTTTTCTGCTTTCTGTATTCGGAGCGACATCTGAAGCCCTGCAACTTCTAGTTATTAGCGCTGTATCTTTTTCGGTATCGATAGACGCCCACCTGCTCAATACAGGCAGTCGAATTGGATCAAATGAGCCACCGGACCTTTGGAATGGCGGCACCTCCACCAAAAAAAAAAAATGTAGACACAAGAGTCTTCTTCTTCTTCTTCTTCTACTTCTACTTCTTCTCTTATATTCTCTCTCTCTACCCTCCACTCCCATCTTTTCCGCTTCACACCGCAATCTATTACTTGCGTGTTTTTCTCACTTCCACCGGCCATCTCGGGGCATCCGCTTGGTTATCGATTCGGTTTCGCGCAGAGAAATTGCCGTGCAGGGCGAGCGAAGGCCGCTGTTTATTCTCTCTCCCCTCCTCCTCCTCCTCCTCCTCCTACCCCTGCCGGCTTTTACCAGTCTCAGGAGACAGGAATGTCGGCTCGCCTTAACAACCCGTAAAAGTCGGCCCGCCGCCATTCTAGCATTGCATTCTCCCTGATTCAAAGCTTTCACCAACCCAAAACATTTCGTCTTCTCCCCAAGGCTGAAACGCGACACCCATTGTGCTCGCTCGCTCGCTCATCAATTCTGAAAAGCCGTCGTCGTTACTTTGCGTCAGTCAGCTTTGTCGCCCGTCTCACTGCGGCGCAGCTTCAGCTCCCGAACTGTTTTATATCCACCTACCTGATACCCTCCGCATCTCTCTCTCCCCACAACCAATTTGATACTTGTATCTATCTCTCCGTCCTAGTCAAACATACGGCAGCCCGACTGTATTCTGTCGTACGCATCATCTTCGCAACAATTGTGGTTGACATCTATCTATATATTTCTACTGTACTGCGAAGAGAGATCCAGAGTCGAAAAGCAGTATCCTCAAGCAAGGGTTTTTAGGGTTTTTTTTTTCTCGCAGCCACTCGTATGCACCTTTCGCGATAAGCTGTCAAGATGGAGCCCGTTCCTGAAACGGAGCGCATGGAGGAATTCCGTACTGCGCCCATTTCCAAGGCCCGTGTCAACAGTCCTCACGCACTTTCCACGATCGATCTTGACATTGCTAGAAAACCTCCCAATTTGCGGCGGAGTACCGATCCAACCCCGACTTATACAAACGCCTTTTCGTGGACTCCTATGGTTGCACTGCCATATCGTCCCCGAACTACTTCTCCTCTTACTGGTAGTACTCATGTTCGTTCACGGTCCGCTGCTAGCATTGGTGCCACGTCCATGGGCCGTACACAGTCTATGCCTGGCGTCACTGGTTCCGGTCACTTGCTCTACTCTCCGCAATTCCGTCCTGCCAGTCCGGCTGGATCTCCTAATCGAGTCCGCACGCCGCGAAAACCAGTGGATGAGGCCTTCCCGATGACCTCACCAGTCCGAACGTCGGTTCTTGATCACGATCGACTGCCAGCCGATAGGAGTGGCTCTCCCGTTCTCGGTGTGTCTACCAATAACACCTTGACTCGGATACGCCGACCCTCATCTCCGATTCGAAATTATTCTCAGTCAAGTACCGGGTCGCTCTCAAACTCAACTTTGCCTAGTACGCCGACATCCAGCTCTTCATCTTTGTATAGAGCATATGACCCTTTCTCTAGTAGTTATGGTGCCCTCTCCTCTGTTCCCTCGACCCCAACGTCGCTTAGATCGCGTAGTCCTAGCATTTCAAGCTTGGAAACCATCCCTGACTCTCCCGATGCCGAGGAAGCGGCCCTTGAAGCCGAGCGACAAGCACAGTTAAAGGCTGCGGCCGAAGTATCTGAAGCTGGGGACGCATCCGAAGCAAAAGGACGGGGCAGCTTAGACTTGCCTGCTCGTGGTCGCACAATGGCCTTCGGCTCTAGAGATAAGCGGAAGCGGTGGAGTGTCTGTGGTGCTGAGCGTCGTGGCGATCTTGACTTAGAAACGATCTGGGAGGACTGAATGCCCCGGTGGCAATTTCAAATTATGAACGACACACACTGCATATGAGCGTGCGCAATTGCAACTTTATAGGTTTTTTTGTTTCTTTTTCTTTTCTTTTTCTTTCTTTTTCTTGTTTGTGCTTGCTCAGATCGAGGCACTTGTTTCACTCGATTTTCTAGGCGCATAGGGTACAGGCATTGTGAAATTTCGGACATTGGCGCATACATCCTTATGCATAAATTGTTTTTCTGCTGCTGCACCTCTTGATGGTTCATCTTCGCTGCTTTTTTTTTATTATTCTCCCCCATGTTGTTTTTGTTGCGTGACCAGAGACACAGCGGGCGTTTAATGAGAGTGTCTCTGGTCCAGATACCCTTTTGCATATCTACGTCTTGCAACAAAGACTCTTTTCAATGACACAAACCTGCCGAGCAGAACAATTATGCCCAGAACACGAGCACAGAAAAGCTATCCTGGATGACGGCACAATGAATCAAAATTGGTTTCGTTACATCTCAAATTTCCTAACATGTGAAATCTTTGGCCCATGTCCCTTTATCTTTGACTTGACTATCCCCTGACTATGGTTTGTTTTCTTTCCTTAATTTTGGGGGCCAAGCAGGGCGAAGTCGCTCCCTTCCTCCCTTTCGACCTGCAGCCAGCCCGTCCATCTTGTGCCTGATTATGGGGCAGACTATTGCATGTGGCTCATTTATTAGATACTCTCCCTACATGAGGAGAGCTCATCCCAAGGTCTTATTTGAGTTCCAGATTCATTTAATTGTTGCCATGCAGGGGTTGATTTTTGTGATATATAATCTGGTCCTTTTCCATCCAATGTGTTTTTTGTGATTCTGAACAAGTCCAGAAACGCCTTTTTTGGGCAGCATATTTTTTTCTTTTGACAGGCCGTCCGCTCTTTATATATATTCTTCTCACAGTGTCTCATCGACTGTCTATATTTACTTACTTCTTTACCCCCCCCTTTTTTTTTCTTTCTTTCTCTTTCTAAGTTGAATCTTTTTTCCTTGTTTAGTTTTGCAAGGCCAATTGCAAATATGCGGCTTCTCACATTCATTGCCACCACTGGACTTCTGTCCACAGTGGTGGATGCTGCCTTAGGGGTAAGGAGCGAGGAGGTAAGTTATTTTGCATCCAGCAAAATTATAGTCTATGGTAAACCTGAAAAAAAAAAAAAAAAAAAAAGAAAAAAAAAAAAAGAAAAAAAAAGCCATGAGAACTAATGTTATGAGCATCATAGGGTGTCTTGGAGAAGAAGTATTTCCCAGCGCCTGTGTGTCCTACACAGAGCATTGTGACAACGACAACGACAGTCGAGACAACCATCTATGTCACTCCCACATTGTCCAACACTGCGTTTGCGACTCACTCAACTTCATACGGTGGCTATCTCTCTGGAAAGCCACCGGGTTCTACTCATCATCATACGGTCAAGACTACTACGGTGACGGTCTCCAAGCCACATTATTCTGTTCCGACTTACACTCCTGGGAAGCCTCACTCTACGTCGGCTTATACTGGTCCTCATGCTGGCTCTAGCTCTAGCTCTAGCTCTAGCTCTAGCTCTAGAAGAAGCAGCAGCAGCAGCAGCAGCAGCTTTGTTTTGCCTTTTGTGTCTAGCTCTGGTACTGGAACTGGAACTGCTAGCACGCCTGGCGACTCTGCTACGAGTTCGGTGTCTTCGAGTGATTCATCCACTTCACTTGGTCCAGGCAAATTCATTACTTCGTCCACTGGCCTGAGCAGTGGTACCACTTCGACCGGTGTGAAGAGCAGTACCACTTCGACCGGTGTGAAGAGCAGTACCTCTTCTACCGTGGGGTCGACTCCACCTGTATCTCCCGCCAGCAGTGTCTCAAGTACGTCCCTTGGCCCTGGCAAGTTCATCACCTCGTCTACCAGTGTTAGCAGTGGTACTGCTTCAACCGGTGTAGGCAGCAGCCGTAGCAGCAGCATAGCTTCTACTGGTGTGCGAAGCAGTACCACGTCTACCGTCTCTACCGGCGTGAGCAGCCGTACTACTTCCACTGGAGCGTCGTCAATTACATCTTCAATCACAAGCATCTCGAGCACCTCTCTAGGCCCCGGCGTGTTCATCACCTCATCCACAGATGTGAGCAGCAATACCATCTCTACCGGCGCGAGCAGCGGCACTGTTACTGTTTCTACTAGTGTGAGCAGCAGCACCGCTTCTACAGGGGTCTCGTCAACTACCGCGACTCCTGCCTCAAGCATCTCAAGTACGACCGTTGACCCTGGTGTATTCATAACTGTATCTACTAGTGGGAGCAGTGATACCACGTCTACCGGGGGGTCCACAACGTCTTCCTCCACAAGTGTCTCAAGCACGTCCCTTGGCCCCGGCATATTCATCACTTCATCTACCGACGTGAGCAGCAGCATCACTTCCACCAGGGGCTCGACCACGACGCCTCCTACCACAAACGGCCCAACAAGAACTCGGGTTGTTTCTAGCTCTACGGCTACTGATCCGAGTGATACAGAGGAGCCATGTCCTGACCCAACTGATGATGCTAGTAGTAGCAGCAGCACGTCTGTGATCTCCACGTTCTCGGATATCCGTTCGTCCACTACTTTCGATATTTCAGTATCCTCGGGCACCATTTCATCTACACGTTCTACTACTACGAGAACATCAACCACGTTTGAGGTCTTTTCTGTCAGCGACTCGTCTACTACTGGCTCTACGTCCGCTACCACATCAACAGCCTCCCCGACAGCGAGTACTTCAGACGACTTTGTGTCAGTTCCTACTACATTGTCTTCCACCACATCGGCTTCCCCTACTGCCATACCAACTCAATCTGACGACGACGACGACGACGACAACGACGACGAACCTTGCCCTGACCCAACGCAGAGCACGCAGACCACCAGCACTCTCTCCAACGTCGTGCCCTTTGTCTCTTCTCCCACCATTACCCCGACTTCCTTTTCACAGTCTGCCCCACAGTCTACTTCCCAGTCTACTTCTTCGTTCATTCTACCTGGCGGGAACTTCAATGACCACTTTACCTCCCTTTTCACCAGTCTCCCTGCCACTACTACCGGTGTTTCGGTCACTGATCCACCAAACATCAAGGTCACAGCTTCAAGTGCTATTGATCCTAGTGGAACTCCGACGCCTGATGATGGCGATGACGATGACTGCGATGACACGGATGAACCATCCATCTCTGGCTCGCAGCTCACGGCGACCATCACCTCCAGCACCGCCACCGCTTCCAACACCCCTGGGATAAGTGTCACCTCTGGCACACAGCGTTTATCAACTACTACTAGCTCTGTCATATTTTTCACCCCCAGCAGTCAGCTCTCATCAGCTACGAGGAGCACCCCCACTACGTTCACTACCATTGTGTCTCGCACGTCATCCACATCCACATCCGCATCCGCATCCGCGTCCGTATCTAGCCCTGCTGGGTCTGATCCCACTGACACGGACGATGATTGCGATGACGAGTAAAATCTTTGTCTGAGATTAAAGCCTCAAGGGATAATAAGAGCTGATTGGGTTTGAGGGCAATGGTGACATGTTTATGTTGTGCGGAATACAATGTCTGCCTTTTAATTATTTTTTTATTTTTTTGATTCATAGATACATACGAAGCTACATATACGAAAACAGCCTTGCACAGGGAAGGGAGGTAGGAAGGGGCTAAAGGGCTAACAATGCTCAGTGATGGATGGATAGCTGGATGGGAGAAGAACGAGGGGGAGGTTTTTCAATTTTTATTCTTTTCTATTTCGATTCATGCAACTTTGGTCAAAGTTATGTTGCCGCTGCCATCTCTACTCTGAAGTGGATAGAACCAACCAAAACCCAATTTTGCGGTACCCAAATCTGGATATCATTTATTTTTATTCTCTTGGTAGAACAAACAATACATTGGCCTGTATCAAGCATAACGTGACGATCATAAAGCTCTTCCTCTCCCTCTCCCTCTCTGTCTCTCTCTTGGCATTCGATGAAAACGCATTGTGGAAATTGTCTTCCAAGACATGCCTTATCTTCAAAATTACTGTGTCTCATTATGCTTAAAAAAAGAGTAAAATTAAAGCTCCATCCGCAAATAGATTGTCACTAGATTAGAGCTCATGCAACCGGCAACACGGACCAGCCTTTACCCACCCCCCCTTGCAGCTTTATGCATGTTCCAGCTGCAAAGCGTCAATAGTGCCGGCACAGTCCTAGACATTAATATCCCGGAGCACCAGGAGGCGGCAGAGCATCTGGACCGAAAGACATTGGGAGGAGCTGCATGAATATGATGAGTTAGCCAATGATTGTTGCTGTTTTTTTGCCATTATATTGGCACCGTAATCTCGGGATGGCGTGGTTCCGTGACAGCCCAAGTAGTAGCAGCAGCAGTAGCAAGACATGTCTGAGCTCCTGCATGCAGCTTGACAGACAACTTACTTTCTCAAGGGTCAAGACTTGATAGTCTGAATTCTTGTCAAACATTATGATGGGCAGGTCCATTTTGCAAAACTCGCGGATGCTACCCGTCAACAGTCAGCTAGCCATTCTCTTTCACCTTTCCCCCCTTGCTTCCCCTTCCCTCCCCTCACATTCACATAAATCAAATCACAATCAGAGAGACTCACAATTGCCTACACATGCCGCAGGGACTTGCAGGTGGACTAATATCCGTCGCCACCGCCACGGCCCTAAACGTCCTAATGCCGCTTGTCACGGCCGTCCCAAAGGCCACTCTCTCAGCACATGTCCCCACTGGATACGATGCATTCTCCACGTTGGCACCAGGCACATAGAGCACTTGACCGGCTTCATCCGCGCAGAGAAGAGTGGCACCCACACGGAATTGGCTGTAGCGACAGTAGGCAGTGGCTTTGGCAGCCGTAGCCCGTTTCTGGAGCTCTGTGAACTCGGCGACGGTGATGTTGATGGACTTGCAGGTGGATGCTATTTGAGTGGCGTCGCTGCCGGAAAGGATTGGTGGGGTAGACATGGTGTTTCTAATGGCTGAAAGCTGAAATCTGAACTTTGATGAAGCTATTCCACGATTTCAGGGGGGGTAAAAGGGGGGGGTGTATCTTATAAACGACCCAACCGTTTCTCTTATCTCCTTCTTTTTCTCCAAACAAATACAACTGATGATAATGAAAACCTTTGCCTATATCCAAGATGAAATTTCAAATCAATATAAACCTCCTTTAGCAGTGCTTAATAAGAGGGGGAACAGTCGCCCGGGGGAGAAAAAAAAAGGAAAAGAAAAAGAGGGAAAAGAAGGGAAAAGAAAAGAAGCTATTTAGGCTGCGATGGGGCCGAGATTTATTGGGGATCTCATCCATGGGTCGGTAGCTCTTGCCCTGGAACTCCTCTCCCCCCACTTGCCCAATACCCGGAAGACGCCGTGGATGCGGGGAGTTGAAGCGGGGAGTTGAGATTGTTGGAAACGGCAGGCGCCGGCTTGGCTCTGAATGCGGTGGCACATTTGCCTGTAGAAAAGTACCTGTACTTTGTGTGAATACTTTTGTATATGGAGAGTTGTCTTGAGTTGTTCTTTAACTACCCAAGATACTAAGCAGTAGGTAGTAGGTAATATCACGTACTTGATTCGTCTTTATTTTAAGCCGGTACTTATCTAACTGAAGCTTCGCCTAGCTGAGATGTTGTATGTATTGTACAAGTACGAGATAGGTAGGGTATATGGTATATTCCGTTTACTTAAGAGAAGAAACCAAAGGACAGTATATACTTCTCCCAATACACATTGGTAAGGTGTATTTAATTCTGTCCTGATATGAAGGTACCTTATCCTTCTCATGCGTATTTCTTTCTTTCTTTCTTTCTCTCTTAGCTGCTTGGTCCTCGCATATACATGTAGAATAGCTTTTCACAGGACCTTTCCCGACTCCTCGAAAAAAAGAAGAAAAATACTAATAATAATAATAAAAAAAACCAGGGCACAATTGCTCAAATATCATGAAAACCCTTCCTTCCTCGGAATAGCCTATAATTCCCTTTTTTTTTCCGGCATCAAATTACCAAGGCTGGCCAATATTCGGTTTGCCTAAGGGAAATGCTACATGACATGCCAACTCCAGGCTACTCTCATCGCTGATGCAATCTTAAGTAGAATTTCACCCCTTTCCCTCCCCGTATTGCCTGTCTGTCTTTCTGTCTGTCAGTCTGGCTAGCAGATAAAAAAAGAAAAAAGAGAAGCCAAAATAAAGTAAATGTCCTTGCAAAACAATTCCATCGAAATCCTCCAATACTATGCCGCGCGCTCATGTGATTGTTCCCATGGTTTTTTCATATAACTGCATCTTTTTGTCATGTGCAAGATGGGGAAGAAAAAAGGAAAAGGAAAAGAAAAATTAAAAGAGAAAAGTAGAAATTCGACACCAACAGATGAGCAAATCTTGGTCGTTCGTAAATAAGAAGAAAAAAAGAAAAAAAAAAAGTGTGTACGCTCCCACATTAATAAAATCCATCTGCTCCGACACTATTCCTGGCCGAGGTTGATGACACAAACGGCGACTGAGACGCGCTACTAGCATCGCTCGGTGTCGCTGGCTCAACCACCTGGCTCCTGATAGTCATAATCCACTCGTGCTGCAATAGCTCAACTGCCGACGATCTCTGCTTAGGATCTCGTGCAAAGCACCTGGTGAGAAAGTCGATGCCTTGAGGGCTAAGTTGCTCCGGCGAAGGCAGCTGTGGTGGGTTACCCTGTGCAATGTTGTACATGATGGCCCATTCGTTGTCCAAATTGGCCCATGGCCGCCGTCCCGTCGCCATCTCGAGGATCACGCATCCTAAAGACCAAATGTCCACCGACCCGGCCTTACCGGGATTTTCGCCTTTGATAACTTCTGGCGACATATACATTGGTGTTCCGGTCATGGATTTGTTTGGCTTTGTTGCGTGGAGATCGGCTGCCATTGTGCGGCCCTGTCGAGCAATGAGCTTGGCAGCGCCAAAGTCCACATACTTGATAATGCCATTATGATCAAGAAGAATATCTGTCATACAATGTGAGTTTACTTGGAAAAAAA